>CATIWQ010486585.1:0-14810 GCA_949673415.1 Euphorbia schlechtendalii | reverse complement strand
TTTCAAAGGTTGGTTTCTAAGTTTAGTCTGGTTATTGTACGCCCTAGCCATGCATTGTTGGTACATCTGTAAATTATTTAATGCCTTTAGACGTTACTCATCTATCATGTTCAATTGTTTAAATCTTTCCCTTGCCCAATCTAACTCCTCTAGTCTTGCTTCTAAGGCCACTTGGAGCGATTTTACTTCCATTTCAACCTGCAGAATTGCTTCCATCCCATACACCAATGAGAAAGGGGTTTGATCAACATGAGTTTTGATGCTCATTTTGTATCCCCATACTATGAAAGGTAACTTGTCAGCCCAATCCCTGTAGGTAACAACCATTTTGCTCAAGATTTTCTTGATTGATTTGTTGGCTGCCTCTACTACCCCATTGGCTTGTGGTTTATATGGTGATGATCGATGGTGTTTAATCTTGTATTTCTCCATTAGGTCTGATGTAGCTCCTTGGAATTGAACCCCAGTATCCAACATGATGTGATGTGAGATACCATATTGGGTGAAGATATGTTTTTCTATGAACTTGGCCATCTTCTTATCGATGATATTGGTGTAAGATTCGACCTCTACCAATTTTGAAAAGTAGTCGACTGCTACTATGATGAAGCGATGTCCATTAGTCAAGCTCGATCGAATCTCGCTAGTGATGTCGATGCCCCATGCCGAGAATGGCCAAGGAGTGGATAAGCTATGGAGCTCGGATGGAGGTAGATGATTGATATGCCCATATATCTAGCACTCATGGTATTTTCGCACTTTAGTTATGCAGTCGGATACCATTGTGGTCTAGTAATACCCTTGGCGCTGTATTTTCTTGGCAAGTGCCAGTCCGTTCATGCGTGGGCCACAATCTCCTGCATGCATTTTGCTTATAATCAACAGTACCTCTTCTTCAATCAAACACCTCAACAACAGCCCTTCCAGCGTTCGTTTGAATAGGTCCCCATTTACTAGTTGGAACTGCACCTCCAACCATCATAATGAAGTTCTCTTCGAGTCGGTTGCGCCTTCTGGTTATTCCTCGATTTGCAAAAATTTGATGATGTTGAAGAACCAACTACCAGTGGCTTGCTCATCTTCTGACTCCACTAGACGATAGTAGAAGGGTTTTTTGGCTGTTTGTAGTACAACTAGCTTAATTGATTTAGTCTTGGGTCCTTCCCACATTGATGCTAGTGTAGCAAGCGCATCTACCATTTAGTTTTCATCTTTGGGTACGTGTTTGAACATGCACCATGAAAATTTTTGTGAGGCTTTCCAGACTACCTCCGCATAAGGGCAAAGTGACTCTTCTCTTATCTCCCAATTCCCAATGACTTGTCTTATAACTAGGGCTAAGTCCCCAACTACCGATACTTCCTTTGCTCATGCCTTCCGAAGTGCCTCCAACCCAAACAGACAAGCCTCATATTCGGCACCATTATTTGTTACTGGGAACTCCAACCATTTGGATAGAGGTATGACTTTGTTTTGCGGGGTTATCAAGATAACACCTAGGCCAACTCCATTTCTGTTCATTGCACCGTCGAAGAACATTTTCAACTCTAGCATTTAAAACAACTTTGCTTATTTTGCATATTTTACTCTACTATGCTTATTCTCAGGGAATATCTATATACTTTTGCATCTTCTCTAATCTGTTCATGCATCTATCTATTAATCAGTTTACCATTCAAAACCTTTAAATCACTATATTTTCTTTCACCCCATAACTTTAATTGATCCTTAGAACCGAATTCCTTCCCTGTGGGATCGATATCTTTTAAAACTACATCACAACTATATACTTGCAATTATCATCATTTTTCTATTTCATAAGCGGTACTGACAACACTTGTTCATATTAAGAACTTTTATATTATCAGTGGAAAAGTGGTTAACAAATTTTTGTCGCAGTTGCCGGGGAAGTCAAGTGTGTTCTAGAGATCAAATTGCCAGAGAACATGCAATTATAATTATGTGTGTTTAGTTTTGTTATTTGTTTTTAATAAAGTTTTTCACAATGAGGACATTGTGTTCTTTAGTGTGGGGGGCATTTGTAAAAAAATCCCAAAAATCCAAAAAAATCAAATAAATTAAAAAAGTTGAAGAATATGAAAATTTTTCTTGATTTTGAGTTGTTTATACCTTATCCATACCTATACTATACTAACATATGTTCTAAGGTTATTATGAGTGTTAGGTATTTCAAGTTTGATGTTAGTGCATATTTCGAACAAGTTGTTTCGAGTTTGAGCGCACGTTGAGAGTGTGAGCGCTTTTGGCACAACATTTAGTATTTGGCAAGGATGAGTGGTGAGTAACATTCAAAAGCAACATTCCAAGTAAGTTTCGATATATATTTCAATGCAACATGAATTAGTATAAGTTGTGTAGTTTTAGTTTAATGCTACCGATAAGTTAGTAGTGGAGTAATATCTAATAGTGTTCTTACGATGAGTTTTATATGCTATTCTAGTATACGTCCTATAAGTATTGAGTGTGTTTAAAGCGTTAGGAAATTATAGCCTTAATACTTTCAAAGTGATTAATAAAGGATGAGGGTATTAAGAGAGAAAAAATCAAAAGAAGAGAGGATAACCAATGAGTTATGTAAAAGGTGAGGAATGGTACGGAGCAGAAACTGTACCATTCAATGAGTGAAAAGAAAAATAGCATAGCCTGAAAAATGGGTGCAAAGTACAAGTCTGTAGTTCAAAAAACATATGCTTAAAAGAAAAAAATGAGAGAAAGTGGTATGGAGCATAAAATGCAACAACTAAAAAAGGGGAGAGTGGTATGGAGCACAAAATGCAACCAATAAGAATGTTTAGCATCCTGGGTTACCTAAAAATACCTTGAGATCAATCTTTCCAAAGTGTAATCCTTTTGTCCTTTATACTTTATAATATACTTGAGAGAAGGAAATATTCGAGCAAGCATATAACGCTTATATGAAGACGCAATTCGGTTGACCCTCCAATAAGAGCAAAGGTATGCAACTAAACTATATAAATTGCACATTACTAATTTGTGGGAAATTTTGAACTTTTACTTGAACTTTATGTAACGTGGGAATGTGGTACTCACTACAATAGTCTTTCGCCAAATGAGGTACGAACTTGAATTACTATCTTATACATTCTGTTGTGTTTACCTTGAAGACAAGGCAAAAGTTAAGTGTGGGGGTGTGATAAGTGTATAATTTCACTTATTATCTTGATATTTTCAATCATAAAACAATATGGTCTAGAGTCATTTTATTCTTCATATAAAAGATTTCACATGGTATGTAGTTATTTTTTATGCAAGTGCAGAAACTAGTTGAATCTTGGGAGTGAAATGATCAAAGATGGAATTCTATGCAAAAAGAGTAAAAAAGGTGCAAAAAGATGCGTGGAATGCAAGGAATTAGTTTAGGATCGAAGTTGTCAAAGATCAGCAAAGTTGTAAAGAAAAACCATGAAGAAAAGCACATGTCATGATCGTGATTTCTGTTAGCGATTGGACAAATCATGCCCTCAACTACCTATCACGATCGTAACTTATCATTCTTCACTAGCAGAAAGTTACCAAATAATATTCACGATCATGACATGTATGTCACGCTCATAACTTGTGATGGTTTTGGATAACTCTTCTCAACTTCCAACCGCCAGATAAGAACGATCAACCCCCATTAACCGCCACCAACTGTCAAACAAAAAGAAACCATTTGGGGACAATGAAGCCATGAAAAGGTTCCTATCCATTGATGATAAAAATGAATTCTTGCATATAATCACATTGAAGATGATGCAACCCTTTAATAATGGACACAACTCTTTGTTTGGATAAACGTAACCCTTCGCACTCTATAAATAGGGTTCAAATCAACCATTTTTGAGAGGATGATGGATAGTAGCAGTGTATAACGTGTATGACATAGATAGAAAGTGAAAGATATAGATTTTTCTAGTTCAAAGTGTTAGAGAGAAATGTGTATACGTGATTCGATTCTTGTTTCAATCACTAGATTTCTCCACATATTCGAGCGATTGTTGTATTAGTGTAATTGCAAAGCACTTATCAATAAAAGTTTCCGTTCTTTAACATTCACTTATTTGATATTCATAAAGAATAGCATCCTAATGGAGGTTCTGTACGAGTCGAGACCAAATTCAAATTAGACGCAGGAATTGCAAGAATTAACGACTTCCATTAAAGAGTGGATACGGTTTGATCAACTTTAGCTTTCACTTGTATACCTTACAAATTTACTTTGTTTTCTACTTATACTTTCTAATTCAAAGTTTATGATATGTCCATGTATCATAACTAGTATTTCATCTTGCGTCATTTATATTAATCAAGTTATATGCTTTTGAGTTGACTTTAAGAGTGATTTCGCGGTTGGCAAGATTGTGTATAGTCACTAGATCTGTGATTTTAACACTGTTTAGTGAGCCAACATTTTTTGAGTGGTAACTTGCTAAATATAGCTATGTGAGAGTGACCCGTACTAAGCATAGTATTGTTGTTGTCCAGGTTTTTATAAGTGTCATACGTCATTTACTCTAGATTTGGAAAAGTCATTTCATGTGGGGCGCTGCGGTGAATATAGGATCTTTGGGCTTCTAGAACCGAGTTTGTTAAAGTTATCTAGTGTTTAAAACAACTTTGATTATTTTGCATATTTTACTCTACTATACTTGTTCTTAAGGAATATCTATATATTTTGTATCTTCTCTAATCTGTTCATGCATCTGTCTATTCATTAGTTTACCATTCAAAACCTTTAAATCACTATATTTTCTTTCACCCCGTAACTCTAATTGATCCTTAGAACCTAATTCCTTCCCTGTGGGATTGATATCTTTTAAAACTCTATCACAATTGTATACTTGCAGTTATCATCATTTTTCTATTTGATTAGCGGTAGTGACAACACCTGTTCATATTAAGAACTTTTATATTATCGGTAGAAAAGTGGCGAACACTTCTTGCTCAGGTAATAGACTACATGCTCAATCCTATCTTCATGTTCTTGCACCAGCATAGCTCTGACGGATGAATCCTCAATCGCTAGGTATAGGATTAGGGGTTTACCAGGTTTAGTGGGTAGAAGATGGGTGGGTTTAACAAGTATTGTTTGATTTTGTCAAATGCTACCTGACATTGGTCTTTCCAAACCACTAGTTGGTCTTTACGTAGCAGTTTGAAAAGCGGTTAGCAGATGGTGGTGAGTCTGGTGATGAATCTGCTTATGCACTATAAGGATCCTAGGAAAGATCAAACTTCTTTATCTGTTTTTGGCGCGGGCATTTCCTGGATGGCTTTGCTTTTATCACAATCCATTTCAATTCCTTTTTGGCTAACTATGTGCCCTAGAAGTTTCCCTGAAGTTACCCCAAATATGCACTTTTTCAGGTCTAAGCATAGATTGTACTTCTCGATCCTAGTGAGAAATTTGTCTAAGATAACTAGATATTCCTCTCTGATGTTTGATTTGACTAGCATATCATCAACATAGACTTCTACCTCCTTATGGATCATGTCATGAAGAAGGGTTGTGACCGCCCTCTGATATGTTGTGCTAGCATTTTTCAAACCAAATGCATTACCTTGTAGCAGTATACACCCCCCTCCATGATGAAAGTTGTTTTGATTTTTTCTGTTATAGCCATTAGTATCTGATTATAACCTGAAAAACCATCCATGAAGAAGTACATAGTCACCCTAGCTGCGCTATTGACGAGAACATCTATGTGGAGTAGGGGGAAATCGTCCTTTGGGAGGCTTTATTCAGATCTCTAAAATCCACACAAACTGTGACCTTGCCATCCTTCTTTGCCACTGGGATGATGTTGGCTAGCCATGTCGGGTACTCAACCACTTCCAAGAACTTAGCTTCAATTTGCTTTACCAGTTCAGCCTTAACCTTCTCTGCCCATTCGAGCCTTAAGCGATGTAATTTCTATTTTACCGGTTTAATCCAAGGGTCAGTTGGAATATGATGCTCCGCGATTTGTCTTTCCACTTTGTGCATGTCTTCATATGACCAAGCAAACCCTACCACGTGATGTTTAAGTACATTTGTGATCTCTCTTTTTCTTCATAATTTCATTTAATGATGCGTCATGAATGTTAAAGACATTATGCATATAATCATATAAATGCATGGTACCATCAGGCAGAATATCAAACAAGTAAGCAAAATTATCATATTTCATTGAATTAGCTTCGTAGGCGAAATTGTCAAAAACATCTGAAATGTTCAAGATTACCCCTCGCTTGCATCAGTAGGTGTGTCAGGAGTTGGTTCAAGGGTGTCCTGTGCCAGCTTTTCCATGAGGAGTCTGATGGTGCCTGATATATCCTGATCTTTCATGTCACCCTTCTTCTTCATCAGTTCATTGACAACCTTTGTGAATGCTACTACTGCATCCTCTAGTGCTCCTCCTCTCTCAGGTTCGGTTGATTCATCCTCAGTTGGGGTTACGTCCATGTCCAAGATTGGTTCTTCTTCAATTATAGGCCCTTCTAATTGTTCAATCAGCTTACCATTTGTGAAGTCAAAAACATCATTAAAGATCTCAAGCCCTTTAACTTCTTCCCGATTCAGGATTGACTATTTTAACTCCCCTGGATATGCCTTACTGCCTTCTGCCTCGTAGATGCTAACCATTTTGCAGAATAAGGGTCGCTTATGCTTGTAAATTTTCCTGTTTAGGGCAAATCCCAAGCCTAGCCTAAGCGTGACTAGAACAAGTTCAATGGCTCTGATGATTCCCTGATGGTGTTTTCCCATACCTCTTCCCATGATGAAACCTTGTTTCTTCATTTGAGCTTTCAAACTTCCACAGAAAAAATGATACCCTTTGGAGTCCTACGCTCTTTATTCTTTCCTTTAGTGGCCATCGACACCCTTAGCTCTTGCGTTGCTCTTTCCTCGAATGCGGCTGCCACCATTACTTATTCCTCATCCACCTCAATTGTTATCAACCTCCTATTATGGATAAGCTTTATCTTCTTATGTATAGTGGAAGAGATCGCTCCTATTTCATGGATCTATGGCCTGCCCAAGAGTAGTGAGTAAGTTACCAGGATATCCAGTATAGTGAATTTTACATTGGAGGTCACTCCTCCTGCAGTGACCTCATCTTCGAAATTGCCCACTACCCCTCTCTTAGAGTCATCGTAGGCTCAAATCACCATGACCGACTTGGCCAACATATCCTCACTTAGCCCTAAATGAGGTAGGACCTTGAGTGGACATAAATTAAGGGACGACCAGTCATCGACCATCTCACATGGTATTGCTCGATCAAAAATTCAAACCTTGATAAATAGGGCACTATTATGCAACCCTAATTCTTATAGCAATTCAGATTGATCAAAGGTTATGGATGGCATTTGACAGGGAGAGATTCCTTCCCCAATGGCGGTGCACATCTCAATTACAGAAGTTGTAGGTGTAGTGGGCATTTCCATCAGCCTCTTGATCAGTCCCATCCTGTGTTTTTGGGATACCTCAAGCAGCCTCCATATGTTGTACTTTTCCTGAGTCCCCTTCAGTATGTTCACTAAGGGGTCTACATCTAGCATGTCATCATCCACCTTCGGGGGTAGAGGTGGTTCAGGTTGTTCCCTCACGATTTCCTCAGGCCTAGAGTCATTAAGCTATACCCCTTCCTCCCTTCAAAAAACCTAACCACTCTGGGTAACTCTCAGCACTCCATCCTCTATCACCCTTGCTTCCGTAGAATTCACCCAGGGGTACTGATCATATCCATCTTCAGACTGGCTACGTTATCCCTTCAATTTGTAGGAATCAAGTTAATAGGCTTCTTCCCATTCCAGATGGCATCCCCTTCGATTGAGGTTCCTTCTTCACGTCTTTCTTTTCCTCCTTGATTTGAGGACATATATGTCAATGTTGATGGGCACCCTTATTGGGGTCTTCCTAGATTCCACTTCTATTGTGTCTCCTCGAGATTCAACCCTCTCATTGGAGAACACCTCTGCCAAAGGATCTTCTTTCGTGCCTTCCCCTTCATCAGTCACTGTATTTACTCCTGGGTTGGATCGAGATAGCATTGCTAGCATAGAATTGGCAGGTATCCCTGACCCTACTGCAAGGATATTGCAATGTTTGATGATTATTTCCCCGTCATGATGATGAGCGTGATATGATAGCTCATTAAAATCGGGGATTACCAGTCTCGATAGGTGGTAGTGGTACCATTCTCTGGATCCTCTATCATCAACTATACCCCCTCCAAGTTTAGATGGTCTTACCAACATCACCACATAAATAAACATCTACCGCTTTATGTAGTTGGTGAGTGACTGCCCCTCCCTCTGTTTGCAAGCAAGTAGATTTCGTATTCTTTGCTTTAGCAGTTCTAGAAATGCAAATTCTGTTTGGAACTCTGCAACAACATAGTTCCAAGTACTCTTTGTGTGTTCAGATTGCATGTCATACCATTAGCTTGCCACCCTTGACAATGAGCATGGGAAAAGTGTAGCTATCATGTCTTGTGAAAGAACCTGTGCTCGACACCGGGTATAAAATTTAGATAAATGGGCTAACAGTGCATCATTCCCATCTAAAACAGACATTTTGGCCAAATTGAAATCGACCCTCGGGACTTCCTCCCTCTCTCTAACTCCCCAATTACTTGACTGAGACTCGAGAATCTCCATTACATCATCTGAGTCCATCCCTAACTCGATTGCCATCACATACTGGTCTTCCCCACTAGTCAATGCTTCTCCTAATAGATCCCTCCCTACGTGAAGCGATGTAGGTTTCTGGCCGGTAAATACCGACAATCCAGCAAGGTTGACCTTAGAAGGTTTAATCTCACCTCTACTCCCTCGGCGGTCTGATACCTTTTCCAACATCCTCAATACTTGCTCACGATCTCTTCTTCCTCTGACTACCATGAAGAACTCCCCCAAGCCATCAGAGATGCATTTTAGCACCTTCTCCTCCCTTATCCCATAGTTAATCATTCCAACATTGGCCTTAAAATTTGGTAGAGGGTTGGTTTTAGTCCTTAGTTTAAGCGCAAGCTCATGAATGATCTTATCATCTACCAGCTTTCGGATAGCCTTTAGGAGTTCCTTACAGTTGTTTGTGCGGTACCCTGCAGCTACATGATAGTGGCAGTAGTTGTTCTTATCTTCCTGCTAAGGAGGAACATGCTTTTTTAGGCTCTACATCTGCTTAATTTCTTGCAATTTGGTGAACAAGAACCCAAGGTTAGTAGTGTATGGTGAGATGCCATGATACTCCTCTTTTGGTAACCTAACTATGGTTACCTTCTCCTCTTGCACCAGTTGAACTGCTGGTTGTTTCGCTTTCACCTGCACTGGGTTGGAGTCTTTCTTCCTGTAATAGGGTTTAGCATCCTATTGTCCCTTCTACTCCTCTATAGCATCATACCATTCTATCTTTTTAGCCCAAACATATACCTCCTAGTAATGTGGAAGGGTTCAGACCCAAGTCTCTTCCGATAAGACAGCAGTGCACCATTCAAGAGCTTCACGATCATTTCAGATAAGGTCAAGTGAGATTGTAACCTGACTTGTGTAGCCTTCCAGTTGCTACTTAATTCATAGCAGTTGTGCTACATAACTTTCTACTGCCATGTACTCAGCTTCAGCTATACTCAGTGTAACAGAAGTTTGCTTCTTAGTGTACTAAGAAACAAGACATTCTCCAAGGAAGTGACATCCTCCTGTGGTTCTTTTCCTATCGAGCTTGTCTCTTCCATAGTCAGCATCTGTAAATCCTCTTGGAGTGAAATCAGTATAGTTAGGATACCATAGACCTGCATCAAGAGAGCCTTGCAATACTAGAGAATCCTCTTCACAGTTTCCAAATGAGATTCTCTAGGGTTAGCTTGATAATGAGCGCAGTAACACACAACATATTGAATGTCAAGCCTACTAACTATAAGATAAAGAAGAGAACTGATGGTCCCTCTATATAACTTACTGTCTACTGGTTTACCAGTTTCATCCTTACTTAAGATAGTATTAGTGGCCATGGGAGTGGACATTGGCTTCGAATGCTCCATATCAAACTTCTTTAGGACTTCTTTGGCATACTTTAATTGACTGATGAAGATTCCATCTTCACTCAGCTTGATTTGAAGTCTAAGGAAAAAGTTGACCTCTACCATAATTGACATTTCAAACTCACTCTTCATTTGCTTGCTGAATTCTTTGCACAACTTCTCATCAGTTACTCCAAAAATGATATCATCAACAAAAATTTGGACTAGCAACACATCTTCCTTTCTTTGCTGGATAAACAGAGTTGTATCTGCTATCCCTCTTTCATAGCCTTTGCTGATAAGGAAATTGGTTAGCCTCCCATACCAAGCTTTTAGAGCTTACTTCAATCCGTAGAGAGCTTTCTTCAGTTTGAAGACATGCTCAGGATTTTTTGGATCTTCAAAGCCTGGAGGTTGGTGAACATAAACTTCCTCTTGAATGAATCCATTTAAAAATGGGCTCTCAACATCCATTTGAAATAATTTAAAGTTCATATGAGATGTGAAATTACATAGGATTCGAATTGCTTCAAGCTAGGCTACATGAGCATAAGTTTCATCATAATCGATGCCTTCTTACTGATTGTAACCTTGAGCAATAAGCCTAACCTTGGTCGTGACAACAACACCATTTGCATTAAGTTTGTTCTTGAAAAACCATTTGGAGATGATTGATTTTCCTTTAGGCTTTGGAACTACATCCCAAACATCATTGCACTTGAACTAATCCAACTCCTCTTGCATCGCGATCATCCAATAATCATCTCTTTCTACATCTTCGAACTTCTTAGGTTTAATTAATGAGATGAAAGCTAGATGGCTCATCATCCTACTGAGCTGACCTCGTATCATAACTGAATTATGAACTTCATCAACAATGTTGTCAAGCGAATGGTTGCGATGAGTTCTAGTCTCCCTCGATAGACTCGGATCAACTACTGGAGGATCTGCAATTGGTTGCTGAGGCAAAGGTTGATCTTTTTCATTGTTGCAGTTGATTGAAAGATCATCATCTTCTTTGACTTCCTCATCTTCTGGTTCTTGTGCTAGGCCAGGAAGTACAGAGAGTGGTATACTGAGTCGATTTGCTTTCTGGGTTACTCCTTCATCTTCAACAGATGGACGCCTATCTACATTGTTAGTTTCATTGAAATCCACATACATAGACTCCTCTAATAGGCCGATTCTTTTGACACATATTCTACATACCATACTGTTAGTTGAGTATTTTAGAAAGATCCCTTCATCAGCCTTTGGATCAAACTTACCTAGCTACTCCTTGGTGTTAAGAATAAAGAACCTACAGCCAAATGATCTGAGATAATCAATCTTAGGCTTGTACCCTCGCCAAAGTTTATAGGGTGTCTTCTCAAGAATTGGACAAATTAAAACCTGATTCAAGATACAATAGGCTGTGTTAACAGCTTCTCCCTAAAAGTACTTTGGTAGAATGTTATCACTCAACATGGATCGAGCCATCTCAACTATGGCTCTGTTCTTCCTTCCTACAACCCAATTTTATTGAGGAGAATAAGGAGCAAAAAAGTTGTGCTCAATTCCATGTGCTGAACAAAAATTCTTTGAAATGGAAATTCTCGAATTCACATCCATGATCACTTTGAATTCTACATATTTTAGTTCCTATTTTTTTCATTATCCGATTACCGAGTTTGAAAAAATATTCATATGTTTCGTGTTCGCTGCTTTTCTACTGATAAGTTTAAGAACTTGTTCGCAAGATTTTGGCTTTAAAGTACAGTTGTTGTCAATACCACTTATCAAATAGAAAAATGATTATAACTGCAAGTATACAGTTGCGATGTAGTTTTAAAAGATATCGAACCCATAGGGAAGGAACCAATTCTAAAGACTAATAAGAGTAATGGAACAAAGAAAATAAAATAAATTATTTTATTGTTTATTTGGTAGGATGGGATATGATGGAGGATAAATGTATATAGATTAGAGTAGAAGAAATTGGTATAGATTATCCCTACGAACAAATATAGCAAAGAAAACATGCAAAGTCAACAAAGATATTAAGTAAACTAGACTAATTTAACAAATTCGGTTCTAGATATTCAGATATTCAATTATTCACCATAGAGAAACACATGAAATAACTTTCCTGAATCTAGTGCAAACGAATTAAGATGATTATATAAACCTGGATACCAATACTACTATGCTTAGTACGGGTCGCTCTCACATTACCATATTTAGCAAGTTACCATTCCAAAAATATTGGCTCACTAAAAAGCGTTATAATCACAGATCCAATGACTATACATAATCTCATTAACCCCGAAACTACTCTTAAAGTTAACTCAAAAGCATATAACTTGATTAATATAAAAGACTCAACATGAAATACACATTATGACACATAGACATGTCATAAACTTCGAAATAGAAAGTATAAGTAGAAAACAAAGCAAAGTTGTAAGGTATGCAAGTGAAAGCTAAAATTGATCAAACCATATCCACTCTTTAATAGGAGTCATCAATTCCCGCAATTCCTGCGTCTGCTTTGAATTCGGTCTCAACTCGTACATAACCTATGTTAGGATGCTATTCTTTGTGAATATCAAACAAACGAATATTGAAGAATGAAAAATTTTATTAATAACTGATTTGCAATTACACTTATACAACAATCGCTCGAATATGTAGAGAAATCTAGTGATCGAAATAAGGTTCGAATCACTTATACATTTTCTCGCTAACACTTATGAACGTAGCGAAATCTACACGATTTTCACACATATTTACCCTCTATGTCATATTAATTGCCCACACACTATACATTCCACGAAAATGGTTGATTTTGGAGCCCTATTTATAGAGTATGAAGGATTGCGTCTATCCAAATGAAGAGTTGTGTCCATTGGTGAAAGATTACATCACTTCATTGTGATTGGATGAATTGTGTTGATCTTATCCACAATGGAAAGGCACCTTTTCATGATTGTTTGACTTCCAAAAGATGTGTTATCGTTTGGTAGTTGATGGCGGTTGATCGTTATTATCTGACGGTTGGTAGTTGAGAAGAGTTGACCAAAAAACCGTCAAAGTCGTGACTGCGAAGTACATGTCACGATCGTGAATATTTGGTTGGAAACTTTTTGTTCTGAATAAGTCACGACCGTGAATGGTTGTCGTGACCATGAATTGTGTTTTTCTTCAAAATCCTTCTTGTAACTATACCGATCTTCGACAGCTTCGATCCTAAGCCAAATCCTTAAGTTCCACGCATCTTTTTAAACCTTTTTCACTCTTTTTTCATAGATTTCCAACTTTAATCATTTTACTTCCAAGATTTACCTAGTACCTGCATTTGCATAAAAAAACAACTACATACCACTTGAAATCTTTTATATGAAGTATAAAAATGACTTAAACTATGGTGTTTAATGTGTAAAATTATCATAACAATAAGTGTAATTATACACTTATCACACCCCCACACTTAACTTTTGCTTTGTCCTCAAGGTAAATTCAACAAAAGTGCATAAAATAGTATTCAAGTTCGTACCTCATTTGGCGAAAGACTATTGCGGCGAGTACCACATTCCCACATTGCATAAGATTCAAGTAGAAGTTTGAAATTTCCCACAGTTAGTAATGTGCAATTTATATAGTCTAGTTGCATACCTTTGCTCTTAATGGAGGTTTAACCGAATCGCATCTTCATATAAGTGTTATATGCATACTCAAATATTTCCTTCTCTTAACCATGGTATAAAGTAAAAAGGACAAAGCGAGCACACTTTGAATAATATTCTCTCAAGGCATTTTTAGGTAACCTAGGATGCTAAAACACTCTTAGTGGTTGTATTTTAAGCTCCATACCACTCTCCCCTTTTTTCAGTGGTTTCATTTTATGCTCCATACCTCTCTCTCATTTTTTTTTCTTTTAAGCATATGTTTTTTGAAGTACTTTGTACTTTACACCCATTTTTTGTGCTATGCTATTTTTCTTTTTTTTTTACTCATTGAATGGTTGTAGTTTCTGCTCTGTACCATTTCTCACCTTTTGCATAACTCATTGGTTATCCTCTCTTTCTTTTGATATTTTCACTCTTAAACCCTCATCCTTTATTGTTCAATTTCAAAGTATTATAGCTATAGTTTCCTAACACTTTAAACACACTCACTTACAGGACTTATTCGAGATTTGCATATACAACTCATAGTAAGAATACTATTAGATATTACTCCACTCAAACTTATCGGTAGCATAAAACTAAATCTATACAACTTATACTAATTCATGTTGCATTGAAATGTAAATCGAAACTTACTTGGAATGTTACTTTCGAATTTTACTCACCACTCATCCTTGCCAAATGTTATGCTAATAACGCTCAATAACATGCGCTCAAATTTTGCACTAACATCAAACTTGTAATAACTAACACTCACAATAACCTTGGATACTTATTAGTAAAGTATAGGTATGGATAATGTATAAATAACACAATGTTCTCATTGTGAGTGATTTGATTAAAAACAAAATTAAACACACATAAATAAATACAAGTTTATAATTTGAAAAAGAAAAGAAAAGAATAAACCCGTTTATTGTGAAGGAGAATCCAGGGCCCATGTTGCGATCGTGAAGGCCTGTCATAATCGTGATTTCCTTCAAAATAGGAACAAAAGGTTTTGTTGTATAACTTCACGAGCTCGATATATAGTTGCGATTATGACCTTCTTTAATCCTTCTATTTCTTCAATTTTTAGACTTTATGTCATAATCCATAGACATATAAATAT
>CATIWQ010486574.1:0-13111 GCA_949673415.1 Euphorbia schlechtendalii | reverse complement strand
GGGGGGTAGTCGTGGAGGGTCAGTTGACCCTCCAACCGTCGGAAAACGCCCATTGTAGAGGTGTGTACAAGTCTGCAATTTAGGGTTTATCAGCATTTTTTGACCCCTAGACTTGAGGAAGATGAAGCTGAAATGAGCTTTTATTCATTATCTTTTATAAATTGACCCATATTTATTAAGTAGCCAACCAAAAGAACACGGACCTCATTTATTATTTTGTATTCTCTCCATAATTAAACTTGTTCTCATAATTAAAATTGTTCTTTATAACTTTTGTTTCTTATATTAATAAACTTAAAATTTGTCTAAAAAAGTTTTAATTTGAGACGATCTTTAACTAATTTATTAACTATAAATAAAAATATGACCTTTGTATTATTATATTAAAGAGAAAATATTTGAATTGTTGCTATTATGATATAAATTATTTTTGACATTTAATTTTATTTTAAATGATAGACATTTTACTCTACCTTTTTTGTAACTAATAAGTAAAAAATCTAAGATCTGTTACTGTTTTGAGTATTTATCACCCTAATAATATGGTTTACCATCATTTTATAAATATTTTCGATTTTTGCCATCCCAAAGGACGGCTCCTAGCACCGCCACTGTTTATCTATATACTACATAAAAAGATTCCACCTATATTAATGGTCTCCCCTTTCTAATTATATTAGCAGAATTCATTCAATCACAACACAGCTAAGTAGTCATTTTTACTCAATCTTCCTATTAGATTAGCTTATCTTGTATTGTTTCTCTGTTTTGTCTCCTATTTGACTGATCATGGAGCTTGTGGAATTCTTAACTTTATCATTGTTTTGTGTTGTGGCTGATTTTATCCTCATAGTTTTGGTGCCTTCTTTTATGCAAAATTTTTGTAATTAGTAATGACTTAAGCTTCTAAATGATCATAGATGATATGAATTCTATTAACTTTACGTAATGGTGGAAAAATTTACATTTTTACAATTTTTTTGGTCACCGTGTCCCGGCTGTGTCAAAATACATATTTTTTGAGAATTGATGTGTTCGCGTTTCCGTGTCCGTGTCACGTTGGACACACAGAGCGTGTCCGTGCAACCTAGTGTATTAGTTTGCCTCTTGAATGAATGCTACGTGTCATGTTCTGTTTGGTTTGACTTTTCAAAGATGCCTTTTTCTTTACCCAATCAAAAGCTGACAAGTGGCACTCAAGGGGTAAACTGACGCACTTTTACCAAGTTCAGGGGACAAATAAAATTTTTAATGCCAAGTTTAGAGGGGAAAATGCATTTAGCCTATTTTTTTTGTAGTGACATACCATATCTGGAGGGATTATTGACTCTATCGCCGAGCGAGTTATAGTAATCGAAGATGGCGTGTTTGAATCCTGGCAGTTCTGATGCTAACTTGTTAAGGCTTATGGAGAGGTATTCATTGTGTAGACTTGCTAATACTGATGGTTGTTTTAAGCATTGGCTACCAAGCTCTGGATCCGTTGATTTCATTACAGGAACACACCCCAATGGCCCTGCGTTTTGAAATGCAATCTTTCTTGCTCCTAAGCTGTATAATTCCTGCCACAACATCAACAATATATCACAATCATACTTTATTTACTTAAATTCATATCATTATTTTCTAAAGTAAATAAGGTATTCTTATTTCTTACTTTGAGCACCAACGTCAGGTTGCCAACCACCATTTCTGCAAAAGCCCTTTGGTTGGATTCCGTGGCGTTTGGGTTTGAAGTATAGAAGCTGAAATAATCATTTCCTCCAATACTAAACAAATACACAGCTCTACTTAAGAGTTTTTCAGCTTCTGCTCCGTTTAATTGCTGCGTTAGTGTGTTCTTCAATGTCTTAAAATACTCTAATTGCATTCCTATGTGTATCTGCAAAAGGGAGGGTAATACTAATAACATGAACAAATTATTTTTTCCTATTTCAATAAATTCATTGTATTAGTACATACAGTTCCAGGATGAGTTCCAGAAAGAACACCAGCCCCAGCTGAAGCAAAATTAGCTCCATCTGTCAATTGATGAGCATTTGATTCAAGGTAGGGAGGCAGCAGAGGCAAATTAGCAAATTGGGCTGCAATTAATTAATTTAAAAGGATGTTCATGTTCAGCTCAATCAGATCAATAATTAATCAAATTAGATAAATAAAAAGTCAACAGACAAATACCGATAAAATCAGGGACGATCCGGCCATCGGAAAGTCTGCCGGTGGGGTGGTCAAAGAAGGATTGACCATAAGGCCAAGAAGAAGCTTGGGCTCCTTCATCGGTGGAGCCATTGAGATACTGATTGTTGCCAGGATCAAAAAGGGAATCCCCAAAAACAAACAAGGCCTTGTGTTTTTGTGCCTCTGGTTTGAAATCGAAGCAGATACTAGGATTCTTGAAGCTTGAACATAAATTAAGGATACAGAATACAAAACTCAGAAGATTTTCCATTACCTAACAGTCTCAACTAAACTGGTCTTGTTTGTTTTCAAATGAGCTCTTTCATAATTGTATTGTCGGTTTCTTGAATACCAACAGAATTTACACGTGATATGGGTAATGAGACCGTCGGATCGCCGATGGGGGAATTGAATTGTAGTCACATGTTTGTGCACGTTTGTCCTTCTTGGCTTAACACTATGCATTTGGATTTTATGTATGTTCCGTTGGCTACCATTAATTTAGGATTTTTTTCAACACGTGACTTTTCAAGTCTGACCCATCTACATTTACTTTTATCAGCCCTACCTAAGGATGGCAACGGGCGGGCCGGGTCCGGCTTAGACCCGGCCCGGATCCGTTTTAATATATCGGACCCGGATCCATAATTTGTGGATCCAGATCCGGATCCGACGGATCCGGGTTCAAAACGGGTCCATGTAATTAACATCAAATTCTTAGTTTCAGCTTCTATACTTGTACATTTCACCTTATTTTAAATAGTTTACATGCTCATTTAATTATATTCATGCAATTGGATTTACGTGGATATCAAATAATATTAATTATCCGATATTTTCAGGGTAAATAATAAATAAAAAAATACAATTAATATTTAATTACGGATCCGGGTTTCATTATCCGGACCCGGACCCGGACCCGTTTCCTGGACCCGGATCCGGATCCGGGTCCAGATTCAACGGGTCTATAAAATTGAGATCCGGACCCTAAAAAACGGATCCGGACCAGGTCCGGGATCCGTTGCCATCCCTAAGCACGGGTTATTGCAACAGCTACTGGAACATATAGCCTTCATTTGTCTAAAGTCCTTGTTTTAGTTTTGAATAATTTCTATTACATTCATTTCGTTACTATGAATACTATTTCTAGTACATGTTTAGCAACAGAGGGATTTGAGATTTAATTTTCTAATAATAATTGTCAAATTCAACGTAATAATATTCTTTATGCTTGTGGAATGTGTGTGAATGGCATTTATGTTCTAGTCTCTGGATACTAAAACTGAAATTCTAAATATGAATATTGCTAAGTAATCAAAGTTAGATAATGAGAAATCTTCATACTTGTGGCATTGTCATCTAGGCCATATAAATGAGACTCGCTTAACTAAGATACACAAATGTGGTGACTTGGGCCCAATGGAATAGGAATCCTATGGGCGTACTAACCTTGTTTAAATGGAAAGATGACAAAGAAACCTTTTAAAGGAAAGGGTTAGTGTGCAACAAGTACTTTGGAAATAATACATTTTGATGTATGTGGTCCAATGAGTATTAAGACACATGAAGGTTTCGTCTCCTTCATAACCTATACCGATGATTATTCATGGTATGGTTATATATACCTTATGAGGTATAAGTCTGAAATTTTTGAGAAATTCAAAGAGTTCAGAACCGAAGTAGAGAAGCAACTTGGGAAAAGTATCAAAACCCTTCGATCTGATCGAGGTGGTGAATACTTAAGTCAAAATTTTAGGATTATCTAAGAGATAATGATATTTTATCCCAATGGACACCTCCTTATACACCCTAATGCAATGGAGTGTCGGAAAGGAGAAATAGAACCCTACTCGATATAATTCAGTCTATGATGAGCCATGCAGAACTCAGCAGATCCTTTTTGGGTTGTACACAGAGCGTAGTTTATATTTTAAATAGAGTGCCCTCAAAATTGGTTGATCAAGCACCATACAAAATTTGGTATAGCAAGAAACCAGCTCTTTCTCACCTGAGAGTTTGGGAATATCATATGTAAAGAGGACAAGTTCAAATAAGCTGGGTGCTAAGTCTGACAATTTTCTATTTGTAGGTTACCCTAAGGAGACTATGGTTTTACCTATTACGATTCTAAGGAACAAAAGGTACTTGTTTCTAGGAATGCTCAATTCTTCGACAAGGAACATGTACTTGTGAAAGTTAGTGGGAGCAATCTTGAGCTAGATGCTCAAGAAGACCAAACAGATAGTCAACTGATTGATCCTACGCCTGTTACACAAGAAAGTATAAGCATGGAACATCCTATTAGAACACCGACATTGCGTAGGTGTGAGCGAACAACGTTAAACCCGTGCGGTCACCACGAGGCTCCGGCCCCGTGAGATGGGGCGTGGGGTTTTCGAAAAGAGAATATTTATTTAATGTTTGAGGATGTGATTGAAAATTGATTTCAAGTTTAAATACTCGAGACCTAAATCTCTAGCCTATGTGACACAGTCGCTACCCTCATCGGCTCTTCCGGGAAAATTAGGTATAACTTAGATCTATTTGCTTAATCCATACCATAGTACAGAGAATTCAAGTTCGAATGAGTTACGTACTTCATCATCATTTGAGTTAAATTATACTATTTTAGAAACCACATTTATAATATTCAAACTAAACTAGATATTTTTAGTTTATAGTTATTTTATCACACATGCATAAAGCGGTAAATAAGTAAATTTCGGAAAGTAATCATGTAGGAAATTAAATGAGCCTAATCTATGGGGGATTAGTTACATTTTAGGATGGGGGATTACAAATCACCTAAATACATCGGAATCTAAGGGGTACAATCACCTAGAATACATCGATGTCTAATGAATATTACATATTTGATTTCAAAATTAAATACGATACCCGAAGGAAATTAAATCCTAACATTCATCTAACTCTATTCTACTTGTATCCATAAAGGTTAGCACAAATATTGTACATCACAAGTAATTCACACATGTTCGATTTGATTTTTCTGTGAGACCCAAGCAGTCTAATTTAAAACAATAAGAGATTTAAAATCCTTTAATATAAAAAGGTTCATTTGTATACACATAATTGTTTAATCATTTTTATTAGTGAAACTGCCACATGTGAATATTTTTTCGGGTTGGTTATCAGAGAACTTGAGTTCCCTTCATTGGGGTTTCCTAACACACTTCATAGCAATATTAGCGAAATAAATCTAAGTTAAGACAAAAGCAATAAAATGATGTTATCGAACCCATTCTGAAAGGGGAATCGTTAATGTTAGTAAGATAATATCCCGATGAAGGGGAACTAACTTTAACAATTCGAATACCTTTCGGACCGATTTAGAGTTCTAAAAATTCTCAAGCATATACTTTTATATTGCTAAAAACTTAGTTTTTAAGTATGAATAGTCACCACTGACCCTCTTGAGCATAAAACGATACTATAGGATTTTCGAACATTTTGTATGGAAAGCAATGTTGTTAACAGCATTGCATATGTCGTTAACGACATTGCAATGCTGTTAACAGCATTATAATGATAGACAGTGGTGGTTTTTTTTATTTCTTATTTTACACATCAAGCATATATAAGTATAAAAATGTGAGACATGACTGTAGGAACTCAGAGGCTCACCCCATAGTCATGAATCCACTTCGATAGGTGCACGAAAATCTCCAAAAAGTCCTCCTTATTTGTTTGGTTCGGTTTGTGATTTTGTTGATGAAAAAAGTTTAAATGAAGAGTAAGAGCTACTCTTGAGGGAAAATCCCAGAATATTATTCTTAACAAGAGGAAGAAAGGAAGTAATAATCCTTTTCCTTTAAGTTTAGACTTTAAAGGGAAAGAAAATGAAAATCTAGCTAACTTTGTGAAAGAAAGAGGTAAGTATTCCAAATGTGTGGAAATACTTGCCAAAACCACCCACACTAAGTTTTATAGAGTTAGAACTTAGTGAAAGTAGTTGAAGGAATTCTAAACCTCAAAGCTTGCTTACTTTTCCTACACAACTCAAATTTTTCCAAGAAAAGAACTAAACCTCAAACTTGCTTAAATAATCCCTAAATGAACTAACCTGGAATTATAAGTAACTACGAGTTAGAAACCTTAACTTAGTTTCCAAAATTCTTAAGAACACTCAAAAACATTCAAGAACACCTTAAATTCAATTTTAATCTTTGAACTCTTTCTCTTGCTTTCTTGCACGAAAATGAGCTCTCCTCCCTTCTAAAACATTTATCTTTATTCTTAAAGATCTCTCTTCAATCCAAAGTCAACTTAATTCTAAGATAGGCCATGTTTTTACTTTTTGCTTTTTCACTTTAAACACTTGATCCCATGTGAATGGGGATGTAAAAGGTCCTAGGTAAGTTGTTTGAAATGGTTTTGTAGTGAAAATGTTCGAGCATGTGGGGGGTGTGGGCTTTTGGACTGAAAATTGCACATTGGTTCTACCATTACTACAATGTCATTAATGACATTGGCCATATCGTTAATGATATCATCCATGTCGTTAACGATATAACATTTTAGGCTGGGCTTTTTTGAGTTAAAATGAATTTTAAGGAAGGGTTAAGGCCCAAACAAACAAAGATGATTTTCTCTAGATGATTTCAGAACCTTGCAAAATGTGGAAAGCTGACAAGGGAAAAAATTACAGCTTCATCATCAAACTTGCGATCAGGAGCGAAATCCCGTGCTCATAGTAGGTTAGGCCGAGCTCCAATCATTTCTAAAAGATACAATTATCTCACCACTGATGATAAGCACATCTTTCTTATGGAAGATGATGAGCCTAAAACTTACAAGGAGGTAATGGAAGACTCAAAGTTTGATAAATGGTTTACAGCAAGGAAATGAAAGATGGACTCCATGCACGAGAATCAAGTCTAGAATTTGATTGATGCTCCAAGTGGGATTGAGCCCATAGGATGTAAGTGGATTTTTAAGAAGAAAACTGACATGTATGGCAATACCTATAAGGAAAGGCTTATTGCAAAGGGTTATAGTCAAAAGGAAGGTTTCGACTATGAAACCTTTTCACCAGTAGCCATGCTAAAGTTTATCAAGATACTCCTAGCCATCACTACTCATTATGATTATGAGACCTTGCAAATGGATGTGAAAACTGAGTTCCTTAATGTGAACCTCAATCGGGATATATATATGATACAACCTGAAGGTTTTACATCTGCAGAAGTCTCGAAGGTGTGTAAATTGCAAAGGTCCATTTATGGACTTAAGTAAGCATCAAGGAGTTGGAATATTAGGTTTGACGAGAAAATCCAAGAAATTGATTTTGTGTCAAACGCTAATGAGCCCTGTGTATATAAGAACATTAGTGGGAGTGCGGTCTTTTTCCTTATATTATATGTCGATGACATATTAATAATAAGTAACAATGTTCCTTTTCTTCAAATAGTTAAGTCATGGTTGTCAAAGAAGTTCTCCATGAAAGACCTTAAAGAAGCAACTTTTATACTTGGTATAAAGATCTATTGTGATATATCTAGGAGGTTGCTAGGTTTTTCTCAATTTACATACATAGACAAGGTTTTGGCTAGATTTAATGTTGAGCAGTCAAGAAAGGGTTACCTTCCCATGTCTCATGAGATTAACCTTTTCTAAATTCGAGTGTTTGAGAACATAAGAGGAGAGATTGTACATGAATGGAATAAACTATGCTTCGACAATAGGATCCATCATGTATGCTACGTTATGCACTCAGTCAGATGTCTCACATGCATTGAGCGTCACGACTAGATTTCAATCTGATCTAGGTGAGAAGCACTGGCTGACCATTAAAACTATCCTCATGTACTTACGAAGGACTAAGGATATGTTTTAAGTTTATAGAGAAAGTGATCTCTTTGTAAAGGGATACACTAACATGAGTTTTTAATCTAATAGGATGATTACAAGTCCTAGTCAAGTTATGTGTTTATGTTAAATGGAGGGGCAATTGTTTGGAAAAGTTTCAAACAAGATACAACTGTTTATTCAACAACTAAATATGAGTATATAGCTACTTCTGAAGTAGTTAAGCAAGCTATCTAGCTTAAGGGATTTATTGGTGATCTCGACATGGTGTCCAGCATTGTAAATCCAATAATGGTCTATTATGATAACAATGGGGCTATCGATCAAGCAAAGGAACCACGGTCTCATTAAAGAAATGGACAGGTACTCGGAAAATACCATTTCATTCAAGAGATAGGTGATAGAAAGGATGTAAGCTTATACTACATCCCTACATATTAGATTCTAGCGGATGGGATAACAAAGCCCTTTCCTCAACCATGACCAACATGTTAACAAGTATGGTATGAAGTACATGGGAAATCGGCTCTAGTGCAAGTGGGAGTTTGTTAGACATGATGTATCCCTTAAAGGTAATTAGGGTGATATTTCTTTGTTAGTCACTAATGTGCAAATAGTTTTGGATTGTTGTTTATCAATAATAAGGCATCTTTTGTATATATCGATAAATGTTTCTAATTATATATCTCGTTGGTATTATATATGTATGTAAATATATTCATTGATATAATAAGATAAAATCCGTGACTATTTCACAGCGTGAACGTAAAATGGATATAGTGGGAGCTATGTGGAGTGAGAACTACACGCATGTGTTACTATGAAAAGTCTAAATATCCCTAGTCATCATTGAGACATGACATTAATGAGGTGGATAAACTAACATGTGTAGGCTTACTCTTTAGATTGAATCCAAGCAGCTGATCTCACGAAGTGAAGGTGGTACTTTAAGTTAACACATGAATGTATTCGGGTAATACATTAGAGACTGCCATGAGATAAACACTCAGAAATAACTATATCCATGTGTTGGAGTAATGTCTTATTACAGTTGCAGTATGTGTATCTTTAGACCTGAGATACTAGTTACAGTTGTGTGGGAGTTGCTATACTTTGGGTCATACTTATTCATACTCTAGTGATTAAGATGATTCAGGTGATTATGGGTATAGTGATGATTGTTCGTTGGTGAGCCGAGTAGTCAAGATGGGATCCATCACTTCTAATATAGTAATGTAATGGGAGTTGTACCTTAGGTCCTCTTGTTGAAGTGACACACTCATAAACCTCTTATTTGAGTTGAGATTGATAGGATGAATTTCCAGTCAATCTCAGCACATAATGGCGAGTGGTGTTCTTTGGAGAAAGTCTAATTCTAGGATAGCTACGACTATTACATGAGCTAACACTTAATCTAAACTCAATAAAATGGATGGTAATTAACCTAATGGAAAGAGTGTATTGTACTGGTTACTATTGCAGAACCGAATCAAGTCACAAACACATGATGTTTCGAGTATCAGGGGATCAAACACCTTTGCTAGATGAGAAGCCAATTTTAGGATAAACTCTAGCAGCTCTATATTACTTTGGAATCTATTGGGTCATACACATCAAACCTTCGCTAGATTGGATAAAGAACTTATATACGGGATATATGCCAAGAATAAAAGGGAGAGTCAAACTCATTTTGTATGGACTATTAATTGGTTAGACCAAATAATAATTAAAAGAGAAATTGAGGAAAAATGTATTGTGCAGAGCAAGGGATTTTTGCATTTGCAAGTGGGCCCCATGAACATGGTTTGTTCTTAAGAAGGGGCGTAAGTGGCAGCCTCGCAAGTGCTCGTGGGCCACCGGTATGTGCTAGCGCATGTTGGTGGGATGCAGGCTCGCAAGCGCTAGGCACCGCTTGCATGGGACAATAGTGCAAGCCCACTAGCACACCTGCAAGAAAGCTTTCGGGACGACATGCAAAGCCTGGCTTGCGGGACAAGGTAAGCCCGTATTACGTAGGTTATGCGGGCGGGTTAGCCCATGGATCTTGGAGCTCCGTGTGGTCAACCTATATGTGGGATGGAGATTTTCCCCATCCCACATTGTTAAAAAGGGGAACATTTTGCTCCCCTTCTATATAGCCTCCTTCTACTTTGTTACTCACTTCAACTCAGCCTTGTTTTTGAGTTTTGACTCCTTTTTCTTATGAGTTTTTATGTGACCCTCCATGAGCTCTAGCATTTGTGAGAATTGTTTTGAAGGCTTATTCCTATTTTGGTAAGATCCTTCTCAGTTATATTTTTGGGTAGGTTTACGAGTGGTCCAACGGCCTCTTGTTAACCAACGAGTTCTCCCTCTACGTGAGGTTTTGGTCGGTGGGGTCCGTGGACTTATCATAGAGGTCATCCTAGTTTGGAGGCTTATGCTAATAGAGTGTTGTCCGATTTATCTAAGGGATCATCGCACCACACCAAAGAAAGACACGCATCAACTGGTAATGCTCCAAACTTAGATGTTAGGTTTCTTTTAGTAAGTTTTATAAACCTAGAGCATCTATTGAGTGTTTCAATTGTGATTATGTCAATCATTCCATGATTAAGAGATCTTTTAGGGTTAATCTTAAGTTTTGAAATTCCTTTGTGCTATTTTTCATGTTCATTAATTACCTTAATTAACCTTGACATCGCCTATAGTGACAGATAGACTGGCCGATCCACAAAAGGGCATTGCATGGCCATTAAGGCTGATCAAGGGAGCTTGGTGGTGAATGAGGTGATTGGGGTTATCACCGAGGTTGTCAAATGGCTTCTTCATGATTACATTGACCGAGCTACCCATGTCAACCAGTACACATCACATTGGGTACTTGTCTATCACCATCTCAAAGACCAAGGCAACATTATGGGGGATGGGTCACTTCAAATGGGAAAAGCTGTAGGAAGTGTCCAAATTCTTATCTGAATTATAGTAGTGGAAGGTAGGCTCCCTCTTCCTCTTGTTCATGGTGGGCCCTTTGACAATGACATGTATAACACCATAGTGGCCCTAAAGTGCTACTCCTCTAGGCGGGGGCCTGGGTGCTCGCGGGACCTCTTCCCTGGTAGCTCCATATTTCACGGGCTCCCTTTGGTCCTCTTCTCTTCACCCCTGTAGGTGAACCTATTTAACCTTCCCTCTAAAGCTCACTTGTTCAGCTCTTGGGCTAAATCCTTACAGTCTTCGGTGTCAAGGCCAGCTTGCTTATGAAACTCGCAGTATGTTCCTAACCTACCAATTCCCCTAAACTTCAGTGGATATTCCAAATGATTCTTATTTTTCTCAATCCAAACAAGACCTCCTTCTTCTTAGCCGTGAGGGGAACAAATTGCTCTACTTCTCTCCTTGGACCGTTAAACATGGGGCCGCTCTCCCCCCTCCGATAGTCCGGGCACCTCGTGCTTTCCTCCCTAGCTTGGCCGAGCTATCTCTAGGTCTTTCTCCTAATTTCCCAGCCACCCAATTTTTTGCCTTTTGCATTAGGAGAGGCAAGTTAGTGGGGTGGTCGATGGTCAGATCTTTCGCCAAATCTGCACTCTTACAATTCTTAATTAATGCATGCAACGCTACGTTATTGTTGAAGTTTTGAATGCTGAGTGAAACCTTCTGAAAACTCTCCATGAATTCCTTTAACAATTCCTCAAGATTCTTCCATACCAACTTCAAGTCTTGCATCATTTTCTTAGGAGGAACGGAGATGATGAAGCATAAGATGATGCTCTTGGCAAGCATATCAAAACTTGTTATCGATCCTAGCTTTAATGTATTAAACCAGTTCATTGTCGAGGCTACTAGAGTTGTTGCAAACAACTTGCACATTATGGATTTCATCACGTCAATAGCCTCCATGCATTGTCTATAGTAATGAACGTGAGTCATGGGGTCCCTTTCCCTAGATACTCTCTCATTCGTGGTTGTTTGAAGTTTTTGAATCGAGCCACCCTAAACGCCAGTGATAAGGGGACGCTGCGCTTACTACATCCAAGATCGGTGCTTCGACTCCCACCTTTGCTAACAGCTGTCTGGCTTGCTGCTCTACCACATTATTCATACCCCCCTCGTTATGGGCCATGCTCCTCTACACCCTCTCTGGGGTTCGCTCTTTCGAGTCATCTGAATTGGGGGATCACGGTTTGCCTCTTTCTTCCCCCTCAATCTACGTGGGGGTGATTCTTTACACCTGGGAGCTGACTCATAGCATGGCTCATCTTCCTCCCTCTCATTGAAAGAAGGCTCGGTGGTAATTTTTACCTTTCCTTTTTCACGGGCACGTTGAAGTTGGGAAGGAGAGTGTCTATCATAGGAGCGGCCATGTGAAGAAGGCGGGGTTTCCTTATGTTAGCGTTGTAGCTCATATATTACTTTCAAATAATCTGCTCGTTCTTGAGCTAATAGTTATACGATGTCCTACAATGAGGCCTTGGATTCTACTTGCTTCTTAGCTAGAGCAGTCTGCTCTCTAATTGCTGCCATCAGGTCCTTTATATGGGTTTGAGATTGATTGTTGGGGGAATTATGGTATGCATTGCTAGAGACAAACATTTCAAATAGGTTGCTTTTTGGGGTTTGAGTGTTTGTTTGAGAGAGATGTGCGTCGGGATTCACTTTCCTCTCAAATTTCGAGGTTTTTAGGAGGAGAATGGGTCCTTTTGCAGCCTTGGAAGGGTCATTTTCTGGGGGAATACTCATGTTTTGGGGTTTGATCCACGCTTATCGCACCAAATTGATGTCCAAAAGATGTCGTCCGGTAGGACTGTGTTCACCTACAAGAAAAGCCTTGGTCGAAATTCCGCTGTTAACACTCCGACAATCAAGTTAGTCTTAGGGAAAATATGGAGAGAATAACAAGAGGGAGTATCAGTGTAAAAGTGGTGAATATGACCCACAAACCTGCTCCTTGTTGGTTGGTCATGTTAGACATGATGCATACCTTAGAGGTAATTAAGGTGATATATCTTAATTAGTTATAATGTACAAATAGTTCTGGATTATTGTTAATAATAATTAAGGGCACCTTTGTTATTTATCAATGCTTTTAATTTATTTATGTATCTCGCTAGTATTATATATA
>CATIWQ010486566.1:0-36795 GCA_949673415.1 Euphorbia schlechtendalii | reverse complement strand
GTAATTCTTTTGTTGATTATCACCATACTTCTAATTAGAATTCCTATAGTTATTTCCATTATTGCCATAAGAATTCCCTTGACTTTGAACATAACTTAATTACTCCCCTACACATGGGTTAAAGTTACACTCAAAAGTAGTATGTCTAATTTGACCACAATTTTCACATGTCAAAGGGTTACTCTTATTTATATGCATGTTAGCTATCTTATTAGATAAAGCAGATATTTGTGCTTGTAGAATAGTAATAGAATCTAATTCATTGACCTTTTTAATTGAACTAGAGGATGAAGATGCAGCATGTGAATGAGTAGGATTAGTAATACCTACTTGTGCTCTTTCCACTGGCCATATACTATTGTTACTTGCCATATCTTCCAAAAGATCAAAAGCTTCTTGACTAGCTTTCTTCAGAAGAGATCCCACAGCCATAGCATCAATCGCTCCTCTTGTAGCATGATTTATTCCATTGTAGAAAGTTTGCAGAATAACATTCTGAGGTAAACCATGATGAGGACAAACTCGCTGAAGTTCCTTATAACGTTCCTAGGCTTTGTATAAGGATTCACTATCCTTCTAGGTAAAGGAAGTGATTTCTTTAATGAGTCTTGTGGTTTTTGCTAAAGGGAAATATTTAGTCAGAAAAGGTTGGGCTAATTGGTTCCAAGTAGTGATTGAATTTGGGGGTAATGAATTCAACCAAAACTTTTGCTTTATCATAGAGTGTAAATGGAAATAAGCGAAGTTTAACTTCTCTATCAGGGACATTGGGCGTTTTGAAAGTATCACAAACTTTTAAAAAGTTTGCAATGTGAGAATTCGGATTTTCATTGGGTAGACCATAGTATTGCAAATTGTTGCTAATCATTTGAAGTAATGCTGGTTTTATTTCAAATTGATTTGCTGCAATTAGCGATCTAGCAATTCCTTGATTGTTACCATTGATGGTCGGAATAACACAATCCATAAGCCTTGGTTGAGGTGGAACTGGATCTGGATTTGGATTTTCAACTCGCTCTTTATCGTCAGCCATCCTTCTTACTTGTCTCTTATTTTTCCGCTTCCTTATCCTACCAAATCGTTCTATTTCTGATTCGAAAGAAGCCAAACTTTCTCCCAAACTACGCGTACTTGGCATGCACACGCTAGAAAGAAAACTAAATGAATAAGCAAGAAAAAATTTGTTAATAACAAGAAAATATGAATATCAAAATAAAAATAAATAAAATTAAAAATAAATCCAAATAACATATAAAATATAATTACCCGTTCTCTAACAATTTAATCTCTAGAATGCATTTGTCTTCCCTGGCAAAGGCTCCAAAAACTTGTTTGCCACTTTTCTACTGGTAAGTATAATAACATGTTCACAAGATTTTGGCTTTGGAGTACAGGTGCTGTCAATGCCACTTACCAAATGGAAAAATGATGATAACTAAAATTATACAGTTGCGATGTAGTTTTAAAAGATATCAAACAGACAGGGAAGGAACCAGTTCTAAAGACTAACAAGAGTAACAGAACAAAGAAAATAAAATAAATGACTTTATTCTTTATTGGGTATGTTGGGATATGATGGTGGATAAATTTATATATTATTAGAGTAGAAGAAATCGGTATAGATTATCTCTACAAATAAGTATAGCAAAGAAAACATACAAAATCAACAAAGATATTACATACACTAGACTAATGTAACAAATTTGGTTCTTGATATTAAGATATTCAATTATTCACTACAAAACAACACATGAAATGAATTTTCTAAATCTAGTGCAAACAAATTAAGACGATTATATAAACCTGGATAATAATACTACTATTACTTAGTACGGGCCTCTCTCACATAGCCATATTTAGCAAGTTACCATTCCAAAAATGTTGGCTCATAAAACAACATTATAATCACAGATCTAGTGATTATACACAATCTCGTTAACCTCAAAACTACTCTTAAAGTTAACTCAAAAGCATATAACTTGATTAATTTAAAAGACTCAACACTAAATACACATTATGACACATAGACATATAATAAACTTCGAAATAGAAAGTATAAGTAGAAAACAAAGCAAAGTTGTAAGGTATGCAAGTGAAAGTTAAAGTTGATCAAACTGTATCCACTCTTTAATGGGAGTCATCAATTCCCACAATTCTTGCGTCTACTTTGAATTCAGTCTCGACTCGTATAGAACCTCCGCTAGGATGCTATTCTTTGTGAATATCGAATAAATAAATATTGAAGAATGAAAACTTTTATTGATAAGTGATTTTCAATTACACTTATACAACAATCGCTTGAATGTGTAGAGAAATCTATTAATCAAAATAAGGTTCGAATCATTTATACATTTTCTCGCTAACTTAGAACGAAACGAAATCTACACGATTTTTCTCTCTATTTATACATACGTCAACACACATATTTACCCTCTATGTCACATTATGTTCACACACACCATATATACCATGAAAATGATTGATTTTGGAGCCCTATTCATAGAGTACGAAGTGTTGCGTCTATCTAAACGAAGAGTTGTGTTCATTGGTGAAAGATTGCATCACTTCATTATGATTGGTTAAATTGGGTTGATCTTATCCATAATGGAAATGTACCTTTTCATGATTGGGTAACTTCCAAAAGGTGTCTTATTATTTTATAGTTGATGGCGATTGATTATTTTTATCCAACGATTGAAAGAAGAGAAGACTTGACCAAAAAACCGTTAAGGTCGCAAGCTCGAATGATTGTCACGATCATGATTACTTGGTTGGCAACTTTCTGTTGTGAAAGTTAACAAGTTGAGACCGTGATATGTGTGTCACGATCGTGACATGCCTTTTTCACATGATTCCTCTTTGCAATATCTACCGTTCTTTGACATCTTCGATCCTTTGCCAATTCCTTATGTTCCACGCATCTTTTTACACCTTTTTCACTCTTTTGGCATAGATTTCCAACTTTAATCATTTTACTTCCAAGATTTTCCTAGTAGCTACATTTGCATAAAAAACAATTACATACCATGTGAAATGTTTTATATGAAGTATAAAAATGACTTAAACTATAGTGTTTAATGTGTAAAATTATCATGATAATAAGTGTAATTATACTCTTATCATGGACTAATCTAGAATGTTCACTTGCACATAAAATATTACAAAAATTCCTACACCACATACAAGTGGCATCTTCAACAAGCCAAGGGAGCTTCTTCAACATTCCAAGGTTAATTTGGTCAATTTCCTTTCCAAAATATCAGCTTCAAAGGTAGATTGGGCTTCCTCTCCCTTAATGGGTCATGGATCGTGTCCAGTAGCCTTATACAGCCTGTTTTCATTGCTTTCTTTCTAGTTACTTCAACAATCAGCTTACCATTGAGAGCAACCTACAAAAATTAGAAAAACCTTTATAATTTCTACAATTCAACTCCGAATTAGGTGATTTTAAAGCCATTTATACTTGTATTTTCTTAGTAAAATTTGCACTTATCACACATGAATGTAATACCCTATGCCTTAGCGATAGGTTCCATCATGTAAGATATGGTATGCACTCGGTCTGATATCTCACATGCGTTGAGCGTCACGAGCATATTTCAATTTGACCCAGGTGAGAAGCACTGGATGGCCATTAAAACTATCCTTAAGTACTTACATAAGATTAAGGATATGTTTTTAGTATATGGAGGAGGTGATCTCACTTTAGAGGGATACACTAGCCTAAGTTTTCAATCTTATAGGGATGATTATAAATCCTAGTAAGGGTATGTGTTTATGTTAAAAGTAGGGGTAGTTGTTTGGAAAAGTTTCAAACAGGATACGACTACCAATTCAACCACAGAATCTGAGTATATAGCTGCTTCAGAAGCAGCTAACCAAGCTGTCTAGCTTAAGGGATTTATTGGTGATCTTAGTGTGGTGTCCAGCATTGTAAATCTAATAGCAGTCTATTACAATAACAATGGGGCTATTGCTCAGTCAAAGGAACCATGATCTCATCAGAAAAACAAACATGTACTCAAAAAGTACCATCTCATTCAAGAGATAATAGCCAGGAAAGATATATATTTAGAATACATCCCAACAGATCATAATCTAGCGTATGGGTTAACTAAGCCATTGACTCAGGTTAGACATGATGAGATAAAAGTCTATGACTACTTTATAGTGTAAAAGTGCGAGGACATAGTGGGAGCTATGTAGTGTGAGAACTATACATATGTGTTACTATGAATAATCTAAATATCCCTAGTCATAGTTTCATTGAGATTGGACATCAATAGAATAGACTGACTAGCATGTGTAGGCTTACTCCTTGGATTAAATCCAAGTAGTCGATCTCACAAGCTGAAGGTGGTACCTTGAGTTAACAAATGAATGTATTCGGGTAATACATTAGGGATCGCTATAAGACTGACACTCAGAAATAACAATATTCATGTATTGGTGTCATGTCTTATTGTAGTAGCAGTATAAGTATCCTTAGACCTAAGATACCGGTTACCTTGTGTAGGAGGTGCTATAATTTGGGTCATACTTATTCATACTCTACAGATCAGGATGACGTGGGTAATTATGGGTATAGTGATGATCACATGTTGCTAAGCCGAGTAGTCAAAATGAGATCCATCACTCCTGATATAGTGATATAGTGGGAGATGCACCTTAAGAACCCTTTTTGAAGTGACACGGTCATAAACCTCTTATCAAAGTATAAGGTTTATATAACGAGTTTCTTATCAATCTTGATACATAATGGCTGAGTGGTTTTCTTCGTGAACAAGTCTAACTCAAGGATAGCTACATCTATTACATGAGCTGACAATTAATCGAGTTCAATAAACTAGATGGTACTTAACCTGATAGAAGGAGTGTATTACATGAGCCTTCTCGGTTTATATTATTGGGTTGGTCTTTGAGCGGTTTAGCAGCTGCTGTTTACTAACGAGTTCTACCTCAATGAGGTTTTGGGTGGTGAAAATTCATGTGGATCAATCATAGTAAGAGAAGCACACATCAACTAATAATGCAATAAACTTAGATGCTAGGCTTCTTTTATAAGTTTTATAAACCTATAAGCATCTATGGAACCTTTTAACTTAGATTATATCAATAATGGTATGCTTAGGAGACCTTTAGGTTAATTTTAAGTTTTGAAATTTCACCTTGCAACATTTGCATGTTTAATTACAGTCTTGTAAATAAGCACGCAAATCCCTAGGCTCCACTGGTTAACCCACTGACATAGCCCGCTTACAAGGGCTATGCGTTGCCCCATAAGGTAAGCTCTAACATTGCTTGCCTTATCCCATAAGCCTAGCTTACGGGCTACCGGTAGGCATGCACTACAGACCCATGCAAAGGTTTCCTAGCAACGCTTGCGGGCCTACAGCCCACTAGCATGTGTTAGACCTTGTGCCAATCCATGCTAGCACCCAGCGATCAATTTTTACTTCTAGGGAAGCTACGCAGGCCCACCCGTGTACATCCCGTGTTGCGGGGCCCACTCGTAATGGGAAAATTTCCCTTGCTCTGCCTCGTGCAATTTTTCCCAACTCCTCTTTTAATCCTTTATTTATTATTTAGTCCAACCAAATTAATAATTAATCTAACTAGTTTGATTTTTTTTACATTCTTGGTATTAACCTAATTGATAAGTCCTTTTCTTAGTCCGATAAAGACCCAAAGTGTGTAACCTCATAGGATACCGAAGTATAGAGCCTCTAAAGGTTAACCTTAACATAGCTTCTCATCTGGCAACCTTAAGGCTCAGTGTTCCAAATCGATATGGAACCCGATAACTTTAGATAATCAAAAGGGCTTTCTAGTAAATGCGTATGACCCCCCGATAGTTGGAACGTCTTGTGCTTGTGACTTGATCCAGTTATACTATAGTAATTAATAAAATGCACTCCTTCCATCAGGTTAAGTACCATCCAGTTTATTGACCTAGGATTAAGTGTTAGTTCATATAATAGCCATAGCTATCCTATAGTTAGACTTGGTCACGAAGAACACCACTCACCAACATTTATCAAGATTGACTAGAAACCCATTTTATCAATCTTATACTCTGATTAGAGGTTTATGAGTGTGTCTATTCAATAAGAGGCATTAAGGAACAAGTCCTAATATATTACTATATTAGGAGCGATGGATCCCATCTTGACTACTTGGCTTACGAAGGAGTGATCATGACTATAGCCATAATCACTCGTATCATCCTGATCACAAGGGTATGAATAAGTATGACCTAAAGTATAGCATATCCTGCATAAGGTAACCAGTATCTCAGGCATAAATATATTTGTATTACTACTACAATAAAACATGACACCAACACATGGATATAGTTATTTTCGAGTGTCTATTTTATAGCAGTCTCCAATGTATTACCCGAATACATTCATGTGTTAACTCAAGGTACCACCTTCAGCTCGTGAGATTGGCTGCTTGGATCAAATCTAAGGAGTAAGCCTACACATGCTAGTTTTTCTGCTCCATTGATGTCTAGTCTTAATGAAAATATGGCTAGGGATATATAGATTGTTCATAGTAACATGTGCATGCAATTCTCACTCAACATAGCTCCCATTATATCCTCACACTTTCACGCTATGAAGTAGTCATGAACTTTGTCTTATCAATTAGCATATATATAATTAAACATATATATATATATATGATACCAGCGAGATATATAATTTGAATAAACATTGATAAACAACAAATATACTTTTATCATTGATAACAATAATCTTAAAACTATTTGTATGTCATATATAATAAAGATATGTCACCGTAATTACCTCCAGGGTATAAATCATGTCTAACAATTTCCCACTTGCACTAGAGCCAATTACTCATGTGCTTCATGCCATACTCATTAACATGCTAGTCATGCTTAACTAAGTTAACGGCTTCGTTAGCGTATCCGCTAAATTCTGATATGTAGGGATATATTCTAAGCTTATATCTTTTCTAGCTTCTATCTCCTGAATGAGATTATACTTTTTGAGTACGCATCCATTTCTCTGACGAGATCATGGTTCATTTGCCTGAGTAATAGCCCCATTGTTATCGTAATAGACCACTATTGGATTTACAATGTTGGACACCACATTGAGATCACCAATAAATCCCTTAAGCTAGATAACTTGGTTAGTTACTTTAGAAGCAACTATATACTCAGATTCAGTGGTTGAATCGACAATCGTATCCTATTTGAAACTTTTCCAAACAACTTCCCCTCCATTTAACATAACCACAAACTATGACTAGAACTTATAATCATCCCTGTCAGACTAAAAACTCGCATCAGTGTATCCCTTCATAGAGATATCACTTTCTCCATAAACCAATAACATATCCTTAGTCCTTCGTAAGTGCTTGAGGATAGTTTTAATGGCCATCCAATGCCTCTCACCTGGATAAGATTAAAATTTGCTCGTGATGATCAACGCATGTGAGATGTCAGGCCGAGTGCATACCATTGGATACATAATGGATCATATCGCTGAAGCATTGGGTATTCCATTCATACGCTGTCTCTCCACTTGTATTCTCGGACACTCAAATTTAGAGAGGTTAATCCCGTAAGACATTGGGAGATAACCCTTCCTTGATTGCTCAAGGTTAAATCTAGCCAAAACCTTGTCTATGTCTGTACTTTGAGAAAGAGCTAGTAGCCTTCTGGATCTATCACAGTAGATCTTTATACCTGGTATAAAAGCTACTTCTCCAAGGTCTTTCTTGGAGAACTTCTTTGACAACCATGACATTACGATTTCCTAACAGTAAGTTATCATCGGCATATAATACAAGGAAAATGATTAAACTCCCGTTAGCCTTCTTCTATACACAGGGCTCATTAGCATTCGATACAAAACCAATTTCTTGGATTGTCTCATCAAACCTAATATTCCATCTCCTTATTGCTTGCTTAAGTCAATAAATTAACCTTTGCGATTTACACACCATCGAGCCATCTTGGGATGTAAAACCCTCAAGTTGAATCATATATACATCCTGATTAAGGTTCCCGTTAAGGAATACTATTTTCACATCCATCTACTAGATCTCATAATCATTATGAGCAGCGATGGCAAGGAATATTCTGATAGACTTTAACATGGCCACTGGTGAAAAGGTTTCTTCATAGTCAATTCCTTCCTTTTAACTATAACCTTTTGCAACTAGCCTTGCTTTATAGGTAATCACATTAATGTCCATGCCATCTTTCTTATTAAAAACCCACTTGCATCCTCTAGGCTTAATCCCACTTGGAGAATCAACCAAGTTTCAAACTTGATTTTTGTACATGTAGTCCATCTTTGACTTCATCGCTATAAATAATTTGTCTGACTCTGAGCCTTCCATTTAATCCTCGTAAGTCTTGGGCTCATCATCTTCTATAAGGAAGATATGCATATCATTAGTGAGGAAATAACCGTATCACTTGGAAGTGATTAGAGCCCAACTTAACCTACGTAATGGTGGTGTTATAATTGGCTATTCCATGCTTACACTTTCTTGTGTAACAGGTGTAGGAACAATAAGTTGATTATCAGTTTGATCTTCTTGAGTGCCTAGCTCAAGATTGTTCCGACTAGCTTTCACAAGTATATGCTTCTTCTCGAGGAATTGAGAATTTCTAGAAACAAGTACCTTTTATTCCTTGGTATCATATAAGGTATAACACATAGTCTCCTTGAGGTAACCTAAAAACAAACACCTATCAAACTTAGATACCAGCTTATCTGAACTTGTGCTCTTTACATAAGCAGGACATCCCTAAACTCTCAAGTGATAAAGAGTCGATTTCTTACGATACCACATTTCATATGGTGTTTCATTAACTTATTTCAAGGGTACTCTGTTTAGAATATAAACTACGCACTCAAGTGCATAACCTCAAAAGGATCTGTTGAGTTCTTCTTAGCTCATCATGGACCGAACCATATCGAGTAGGGTTCGATTTCTCCTTTTCGATACTCCATTGTGTTAGGGTGTATAAGGTGGTGTCCATTGGGATAAAATACCATTATCCCTTAGATAATCTTCAAACTCTTGGCTTAAGTATCCACCGCCTCGATTAGATCAAAGGGTTTTGATACTTCTCCCAAGCTATTTCTCTACTTGGGTTCTGTACTCTTTGAATTTTTTTTAAAATTTCAGAATTTCGCCTCATTACATATAAATAACCATACTGTGAGTAATCATCGATAAAGGTTATAAAGTAGATGAAACCTTCAAGTGTCTTAACACTTATTGGACCACATACATCAGAATATATTATTTCTAAAGTACTTGTGGCATGCTGACCATTTCCTTTGAAATCTTTCCCTTCAAACAAGGTTCATACACCCCAAAAGATTCCCATTCTTTTGGGCCCAAGTTACCACATTTGTGTAACTTTGTTGAGCGAGTCTCATTTATATGGCCTAGACGACAATGCCATAAGTATGATGATTTCTCATTATCTAAATTCGATTTCTTAAAATGTTCATAATTAGAATTTCAATTTCAGTATCTAGAACATAAATGCCATCAACACATATTCTACAAGCAGAAAGAACATTATCACGTCGAATTTAACAATTATTATTGGAAAATAAAATCTCAAATGCATCTATTTCTAAACATGCAACAGAAATTATATTCTTAGTGATAGTAAAAATATAGTAGCAATTGTTCAAAACTAAAACTAGGTCACTAGGGAAATGAAGGCTATATATCCCTATAGCTGTTGTAGTAATCCATGCTCCATTTCCAAATCTTAGGACCATTTCCCTCTTTGCAAGCCTCCTACTATTCCGTAACCCCTACACAGAAGCATAGATATGAGTACCACAACTAGTATCCAATACTGATGTAGACTCATAAGGAACTATAGTCTATCATGAACGTAAATGAAGTAGATGCCTCGCTTGGCTTCTTCTTCACTTATTCAGAAATCTGAACCTTGTAATCCTTCTTCTTGTGGCATGCCTTACCACATTAGAAATAGACATTTGTAGTTCCTTTTCTTACTTTTCTTCTTCTTACCAATTTTCTTCTTGACACTCAAACCCTTTCCAAAATGGGACCCACCCTTGGAAGTTTTGGTTTTCTCAACCAGAAGTAGAACATTTAGATCCTTCGAATCTTAGACTGTACTATTTTAATCTTGTTGACCAACTCGAGAAGTGTGGCATCAATCTTATTCATATAATTATTAGTTACAAATTGTGAGTAAATATCAGTCAATGAGCAAGAATCAGATCCACACATAATTCGTGATCCGTCACAATACCCAGTCGAAGAAGCTTCTTTATATAACCTATATTTTAAGAGCATGATTTAGTGCTGAAGTGCTTTCCTGCATCTTCGCTCTGAATAAGAGATTTGGTGTATCAAAACTTTTGGATCGATCCTGCTCTGAGAAGAGATTCCAAGGATGGAGAATCATGGTGTTTAAGTCCATGCTCTCATGCTGTTTTAAAAGCTCAGAATTCATGTTTACAAACATTATTCATGTTGCCATTTCACGATCGTTTATGCACTTCTCCCATGCTTTATATTCATTGGCATCAACATCTAGTTCATCATGGAGGGGATCATCCAAAATATAAGCTATCCTTTAGGATAAGATGACTATCCTCACTACCTTGAACCAATCAGTAATGTTTGAACCATCTATTTTGTTATCAAGAATTGAGCTGAGGTTTATTTTTGGATTCATTTTGCAACCTAGATACAATATAGAAATTGTTCAGACATAAGTATATGTACATGCTTTTAATATAAGGTCTTTAAATAAACACATATTTCCTATTATTTTTATTGACATTCAAATAGCCCCTTCCATTGAATTCGGGAAATTTGATCCAACCAATTTTCCTTAGTAGGTAGCATCTATAGCCCATTCATTATGAACCCCACTATAGCAGGTCAGGCTATAATAAAAAACCATGGTTGGAACTCGTCCATTTGCATTCCATGCAATTGCTAGTCCATTTGAGTTCTCTTTCTCGAGATGCATGTACGTAATTGTACGACTCCTCAAATATGTCTCCAATCTAGCATTAGCTCAACTTACTAGGACAACTAACCCATTTTGGTTAAGAGATTAACCCCATTTAGTCTCATGACCAAAAACATGTTAAAGTAAAGCATGTTGTACATGTCCTTACATCCGTCAATAAGGTTTGTATCATGACTTATGCCAGGAAAATAGTTTTCCGCCTTAATATTGTTGTAGGGACTTTATTGGTGTAGCTGGTCTCACCCTAGTCTAGGTCTTAATTCGATGGATATGATTATTATAATTATAATTCTAGGCTATTTGGAATTATTAATCTAAGGGAACATTGCTCAAGACTGGTACATCATAATCATTTCATTATGCCAAGACTCCACATAGCATGCAAAACTAACAAGGTCCATGTTTAAGTTCTTGCACCTATGTCTATAGGTTAATTAACAACTTAAACCATGATTGTAAAACCATATTTGGAATCTAATTCCCATACTAGAAATCAACTAATTCATAAAAGTCCCTTGGGTACACTTGAACTTAATACCGATGGAGATTTCCAAGTAGGAGAGACACCCTAAAAGTTAATGAGCAGTGTGAGCATGGGATTTAGTACCAGCTTGTGCGTTCAATGATGATGGCTTTTTGGGATTTTTATCCTTGAATCACACAGTGTTCGATTATCCAGAGATCTTCAAATTGGAGTGCTCCTCGTCACTAAATTATTTGAAGGACGTAAATTATTTTTTCAAGGACTTGGAAAAATTAGACTTTAAAAATTAATTAATATTTTTTAACTAATAGAAAATATTTTTAAAATTTATAAAAAAATTAATTAATTAAAATAAAAAAAAAATAGAAAAATCAGGGCTATTCAGCCTTGCTCGCGAATTGAGGCGAGGCGCGAAGCTTGCCTCGCCCGAACTCTAGCAAGGCTTGCTGGAGTTCTGGTGAGCCTCGCCAGATCTAGCTAGCCTCACCAGAACTCTGGCTAGGCTAGCCAAAGTTCTGGCTAGTGAGAGTTCTGGCGAGTCTCAATGGAATTTTTCAGATCCCAAATTTTTTTTCAGGAAAATTCCCCTATAAATATTGAGGGAATTTTCAGTGTTTCGGATAGAAAAATTATTGAAAAAAAATTTTTTTCTCCACGAGAAAATTCTAAAAATATTTTTTTTATCAACGAAAAAATTTATTTTTCTTGATAAAATAATTCTGATTTTCTTACATCTTTCTTAGAAATTCTTCAATTATATTCGGATACAAAACGCGTTTGGATTTCGAACTTTATTATTTTCAAACCAATTTTTCTTCATCTTTTTCTCAAAAATCCTCAGATATTCTAGGACATAAAACAAATTTAGAGTCTGAGTCTGATTATTTTTAGGATAAATAAGCAGTTATTTTCCACACAAAACCACAACTAAAAATGAACGAGAAACACTCCCGGGGATCAAGCGGATTTGACGACGTGGATTCGCTACAAAAGGGTAAGCCTTCGAGTTCCAAGAGTTGCATTATCTAGTGCCTTTTTATGTTTTATTTTATTCCACATGTTGACCTAGGAATAATTCTGCTTTTTCTTATTTTGTAAATATTACTGTAAATTGTTGTTTTTTCTTTTCTACTTCTTTTAATTATCGAAGATTCCTGTTAGAATACCCCCACGAAGGGAATAAAAAATATTCCCGGATAACAGTCCTCACATTTTTTCCATGCGAGCATTCTCACTAATTAAAATAAGCAACCAACGTGTTATTAAAAACGAACCTTTTTATTCCTAAATAAGAATTTTTAATCACTGATTTTTCAATTAGGCCACACGGGCCTCATCAAAATCAAATGAAACATACATGCAAATGTTGTGTTATACTTGTGCTGACCTTTATGGATGCTGGTAGATTAGGATTAGACGTATGTTTAGGATTTTATTTTTCCTTCGGGACACAATTTCAATTATATTTTTTGGGAAATGTATTAGGCGGGGTGTTACATCCCCCGAGGTTATGTAATTTTAATCTTTACTTTTCCACATTTATTTATCACTTTATGTATGGATTTATCGCTTTCCAAATATGTGTAAACCATGCACTATAAACTTGAAAATGATATAAGTACGAATATGCACAATTAAGATGTACAGTTTTCTATAGATATAATACATTGATAGAAGTAAGCAACTTATCGCGAACCCATATCTCTGTGTCTTAGTGGGTCATTCCCCAGACGTCAAGCCTCATAGGACTCTAATTCCTGGAAAGAGCTAATCTAGGTGGTGACTCTACACTAAGATACTAAAAAAATGTTTCCATTTTCTCTTTCAAATATTCTGGGTCCACGACCCGGTATATTTTATTTCCAATAAAAACACCCTGGTGGACCGCTCCTCTCGTTCGCGTGCTCTCGGGCCATCGCATTCTGTGTTGTCTGCTCACATTGGCGGCTCCATTGGGGATTTTTCTTAAACTTTTTTTTCAAAGGTTTTAGATCTTGGATAAGTGCCTAAAATTATTGATCACATTATTCTGTATTTTCTTAATTATGACATATTCATAATTTCGCATTGCAGTAGAGGGGATTATCCCGTAAGTTTGAGGTACCCTATTACCGTAAAGCTTTCTCTTGTACTAATCTGCCACCCTAAGAAAAGATTGTACTTGAGCGAGTGGAGCACTTATTGCCATATCGCATGTACCTCCTTCATTAGAACCCATTTAGGGAGAGGCTTGGAGTGTATTTTAGTGCAACAAGAACCTTCGATATTAGCAACCTATTTACAAACCTCATGTAAATAAACCGTAGGCATTTTCCCTAATGTGTTACCCAAAAAATGATCATGCATTATATTTTTCCTGTAGAAGCTCTCATTAGTATCTCTGTGGTACTAAGATGAACCAAACTTAGGATATAGACTAGCCAAAAACCCTACGTGCAGGAGTTGTATGGTTGGAAGTTTAACGTTGCATGCTATGTGCTACGTATTTTTAGCTTTTGATTATACATTGAACCATGAATCTTAGTGTAGAAACTTGAACACATACACTCATAATGATTTAACATAGTATATTCTCATCATGATACCAAATCAGTGTCACAAACACTTAGTATTAGATGACACTCAATATCGTGTCACCCTAGGACAACATGAACCAATTAATGTCATGGAACATCATTTATCCCTTTTTCAGCGAGATGTCCACTTGACATCCGACTCTTAGCCTGTACAGGGTGAATATACCCTCGTTTTTTAGAGATATCCACTCAACGTCCAACCCTTAGCCCCGTACATGATAAACATACCTTTATACCCATTTATGCGATGTCTACTTGACATCTGACACTTAGCTCACACAGGGCAATAACATATCCCACAAATTACCTGTGTTATGTCCACTTAACATCCAAATCATATCCCACACGGAGTAATCACACATACCACATAGCCCAAACAAGGTAAATACCTACCCAAGTCATTTTTCCCACATCACATGATGTCCCTGCTGACATCTAAACCTAAGCCCACACAGTGAGAACTCTTTCCAAAAGTCTTACTTGACCAATCCTCAATGGTATGATACTCAAACCATTCACCTACACGGGGCGATGATTAGTGCATCAACGCATACCCTAAAAATAGTGATGACCACACCGGCATCTGAAACTCTGCCCTATTGGGAAAAATAACCAAATCATTCATTTAATGGCTACACATAGTAGCTATTTTCATTCACTTTAAATTTTATGCAATTTCATCAAGGCATGTCACATCGCTTACCTGAAATTAATCGAACCTTTTCATTTCATGAGATCTAGTCACAGTACGAAATCTCGAATTATCGACCCATTACCACATGGGTAATTGGGTCACCTCATCACATTTATAATACATAATTTCTATCACACTGTCACACAGACAATGTATGGATCTCAAATCCACTCCTACGAAATGAGCTTTCATTAATCACATTTTCACTACCCTATCTAATGACTAACCTTGTTTGTTTCTAATGGATGGATAAACATATTTCGCATCATGGCACATTAACCCCTTGTGAATTCAGCCATAAGATTGACATCTCACATCATGATAAGTATCATGAATATTACATGCACGGTCTAATCTTCTACTCATGTATCAAAGTGGCTTAGAAGAGGCCTGCTCACTACTTAGTCTGCATTTCTCCGATCATGGCCAATCTACAGGTGGTTCTGCACACTGACTCAATGAGGAATCGAGTTCAGATTCAGAGTCACCGTACATCTTTTAGTTTTGATAGGATGACCAATCCATGAGATGAAGCTATAGGGGAGGGTTACCCCTTTCTTACGGGGCAAGGTTCTCAATAGACAAATCAGTCGTCGATGAGTGTCAAGATTGCAGCTGCCTTGAATACCTTCACAAATAGCAACCAATTGGCATTGCTTATTCGTTGGCATGTTGGGAGTGTTCAAAATATAGTGTCCAGCTCGAAGGTCATCCTTAATAATGGCAGTCCATCTAGTCATCCTAGAACATGGGACCTTCTACTTCTCATATGGTGCACCCAGCTCCTACAACCTTTACCAATTCAGGGCAAGACAGAGTTAGCTGAACTAGAATTAATCTCAAATCGGTCAACCAGGATATAACTTTTCCAATCCATTCAAGCCACAATCCAAGAACCAATTCTTCTTAGGGTAGCTTGGCCAGCCAGCGTTCGCACCAGGGCCTTTTTATCAAGGAATGACCCTACAACCTATTCCTAGTAGGAGTATGTCAATTTCCTCACAATTCCAGGAACCTCAACTACCCAATTTTGCAGCATTTCCCCAAGGGCAATATGGCTTTTATCTAAGCGCTGGGAGCACCATCCTCTAACAACCAGGTATGGAAGAATTGTGGCAACAGTTCTTGGTCACTCACGGCAGCCATCTCATGAATGCATACCCTGCACAACCGAAAGTCAAGGATAAGATAGCTTGCCACCCAACTTTGCAATGCCACAATTTGAGAAGTATGTCGAATCTGGAGATCCGCGCACTCACCTACCGCATTACCAAACAATGATGAAGGTATTAAGGGTCAATAAATGGATGATGGCTGAGCTCTTCGTCGTCACCTTGGGCCACCTAGTCAATGAATGGTACAGTCACCTTCTGCTATACTAAACTACTAATTGGAACATTCTTGCTCAGGCTATGATGGGGTATTATGGTTTCAACACTTAAATGGAAACCACAATGCAACATTTGGAGGTTATAAGGCAAGAGCAGGGCTAGAGCTTCAAATCTTACTATGGGCGTTGGATGGCCACACAAATCAGGCTTTAAGCTCGCTTAGTCTACCTAAGATTATAACCAAGCTTCTAGATGGCGTAGTGCCATCATGCAGAAACAAGTTTGGGTTAGATATCTTTTCAAGCTAATAAGAAGTGTTTGAGAAGGCGGACAGGATGGAGCACTTTGAGTCCATGGGCAAATCTGCAGGGCACTAGTATTGGAAGATGACAACATGATGATGTAATAAATTAGTTCTTTTTAGCAACTTTACCCACGAGGCTTTCAAATTTTTTAATAAATCGAACTTTGTTCACTTGATATTATATTAATTGACATCACGCATTCACATAAACATATACATAATGTTTTTAGCACATGTGACACATCATGTAATGAAATTAATTTGGGTATAAATGAATTCCATACAAGTTCAAATGATTTGACTCTTAAGGGGAGGTGAGAGATAAATGCAGGTACTTAGACAACATGTGATAGCATTTGCCTCATCCAATAGAAAAGTAAGATCGAATACACCTCAAGGTAGCAAAGAAGCATGAGCACCATCCAATCAATCAGAAATGCTGAATGAGATAACAATTAAAGTCATGGACATGGATGAAAATTGATCTATAAATTAAATCAACCAAGACTGGCTCGATTGCTATCACGCATAGGTTAAAGAAATAAATAGGTAACAAAAAAATTTTGTAATTAGCCTGTTAATTAGCACTTTGTAAGTTGAGAAAAAATTAGGGTCTCATTTCAAAACTGAAAAAAGAAAAGTCCACTAAGTTGAAAACCCGAAAAGGGCGGCTTAGGAAAAACTTAGAATATCGAGAGAAAAGCGAACACATGGGTTATAAAACCTGAAAGGGCTAATAAATGACAAGAGTCAAATTATTTGAAATATTTATACCCATGTTAAGTTCATCAATGAATTGTCATTTTTGCTGAATCTTTATGCATATGCTTATTTTAATTGCTTGCATGCCAATGGTAGAATATCACAAGTAAACATCCCATCACATTGGGATACAAAAATAAAAATAAAAATAATAAATGAAGAAGAAAAAAGATGAGTTTGCGGGATTGAAAACCTGAAAGGGTGATCCAGGAAAAAATTAAGACAAGGTTTGATAGATTGAAAACTCGTAAGGCCAGTCTATGCAGAAATTAGAAGTAAATCCATCATCACATCCTTTGAATGACACACGACTTCATTTGTCTCTTCTAGAACTTAGGACAAATATTTTCTGATAATCACAACATGTCAGGAAAAAAGGCTTTTAAACTATCAAAGTGAGCATCACCAACACAATGTGAGATCAATGACTCATCTAGATCCTCTTCAAACAAGATCCAAGCTTTGAACTCGAATCTGATTCATCGAACCCATGATTGTCATGCTAAAGGAGTCATCCATGAAATCTCTAACAAGACAAATCCTAGGGGCATCCATGCACCAGTATAAGAGAAGGCTCTTCAATGAATGAAGCTCACAACACCTACAACAGATGAACAAACATCATATGATAAATATTGTCCATGCATAAAATCATGGATACATTACATACGCATCATTGTCATTTACAAGTAAAGAAGATACCAAACTAAGGCATTACCATCCAAGTTGAGGAACTTATAAACACCAAGAAGGATGATGGCTCACTCAAGCCTAAAGTCAGCATCCTACCAAGGAAACATAACTGAAGAAAGAATCAGTTATCTCGATGGGGTCGCCTTTGAAATGGATTTAGGCACCCTGCTCCAACAGCTCTAATGGTCAAAACCAACCGAAGGTCGACTCATAAGGGCTCACAATGACCGCAACTGAAGAAAGAAACGGTTACTGATTGCTAAAAGGACATCGTAGAAAGAAACAATCGACCCGCCCGTAAGGGGCATCAAGCACCAAGGGATTCTTAAGAAAGAAACGGATAATTCATGAGGATGCGACACCAGAAAGAAAGGCCCATGTCATCACCGATCGAGGATAAAGAAGTCACCAACCACACTGGTCAGGTATTTTCTCGATCCATCCGCCCCCTTTCATGTGGTCATACTGGGCATAACCAATAGTGATCACACGAGAGGCAGCTGTGATCACAAGATTTTGTACTAGCTCGGGTGTTCGATGATGATGGCTTTTCGGGATTTTTACCCTTGAATCACACGGTGTTTGATTTTCTAGATATCTTCAAATTGGAGTGCTCCTCGTCATTAATTTATTTTAAGGACTTGGAAAAATTAGACTTTAGTAAAAATTAATTAATATTTTTTTAACTAATAGAACATATTTTAAATATTTATAAAGAAAATTAATTAATTAAAACAAAAATAAAAAAAGAAAAATTAGGATATTCAACCTCGCTCGCGAATTGCGGCGAGGCTCGAAGTTGGCCTTGGCTGAACTCTGGCAAGGCTAGCCAGAGTTTTGGCTAGCCTTGGTTGAACTCTGGCAAGGCTAACCAGAGTTTTGGCTAGCCTTGGTAGAACTCTGGCTAGGTTAGCCAGAGTTCTGGCGAGCCTCGTTGGAATTTTTTCAGATCCTGAATTATTTTTCGAGAAAACTATAAATATCGGGGAAATTTTCAGTGCCTCGGACCGAAATATTATTGAAAAAAAATTCTTTTCTCCTAGACGAAATTCCAAAAATATTTTTATTTTTTATCGACAAAAAATTTATTTTCCTTTATAAAATAATTTTGATTTTCTTACATCTTTCTTAGAAATTCTTTGATTATATTCAGATCCAAAACATGTTTGATTCCGAACTTCACCATTTTCAAACAAATTTTTCTCCATCTTGTTCTAAAAAATCCTCTGATATTCTCAAACCTAAAATAAACTTAAAGTCCGAGTATGATTATTTTTAGGATAAATATACATTTATTTTCCACACAAAACCACAACTAAAAATGAATGAGGAACGCTCTCGGGCATCAAGAGTATTTGTTGACTTGGATTCACTACAAAAGGGTATGCCTTGGAGTTCCTAGAATTGCTTTATCTCGTTCCTTTTTATGTTTTATTTTATTTCACATGTTGACTTAGGAATAATTCTACTTTTTATTATTTTGTAAATATTATTGTAATATTGTTGTTTCTTATTTTCTATTTCTTTTAATTATCAAAGATTCTGTTAGAATACCCCCATGAAGGGAATAAAAATTATTCCCCGGATAACAGTCCTCACATTTTTACCATGCGAGGATTCTCACTAATTAAAATGAGCAACCAACGTGTTAATAAAAATGAACCTTTTTATTCCTAAATAAGTATTTTTAATCGCCAATTTTTCAATTAGGCCACACTGACCTCGTCAAAATCAAATCGAACATATGTACAAATGTTATGTTATACGCTGTGCTAGTTTAGGATTAGATGTATGTTTAAGATTTTATTTTCCTCTGGGTATGGCAATTTCAATTATATTTTTTTGGGAAATGTAATTAATAGATTAGGTGGTTGGTTGCATCCCCCGAGATTTTGTAATTTTAATCTTTACTTTTCCGCATTTGTTTATTGCTTTATGTATGGATTTATCGCTTTCCAAATATGTGTAAACCATGCATTATAAACTCGAAAATGACATAAGTATGAATATGTACAATTAAGACGTACGGTTTTCTGTAGATGTAATATAATGTGATCCAATAAGAAGTAAGCAACTTATCCCAAACCTAAATCTCTATGCCTTAGTGGGCTGTTCCCAGGACGTTAAGCCTCACAGGTGTCTAATTCTTGGAAAGAGTAAATCCAGGTGACGACTCTACACTAAGAGACGATAGATTCGGGTTAGACCAATCTAAAAAACTGTTTTCATTTTCACTTTCAAATATTCCAGGTCCATGACTCGGTATATTTTATTTCCAACAAAAAGACCCTGGTGGAGTGCGCCTCTCATTCAGATGCTCTCAACCCGTAGCATACCGTGTCATCTGCTTATAAGCAGCCAAGTCAATCCTTACCAAAATAACCACCAGAACTTCGATTCATTGTACCATATAAAATTATGATATAAAGATTTTATTCTTTTAATAGAGTGAAGTACTGGATGACCCTCAATTTAAAGCATTTACACATGTGGTAAAACATTGTTAATTTATATGATAATAACTTAGACTAAGTTTGAGCAAAACCTTAATCTACTTATCACATCTTTTTCTATAACAAGAATTGAAACATAAGTCATGCTTAGCATACTTTAATCAATTCATAGAAAATATCATTTCAACATACTATCATCTATCATGCATAACATAAGGCAGGCTATGATACCACTATTAGTTAATTAAGGTAGTAACTGACATTAACTTGCAAGGTAGAATTTCATAATTTAAAATTAACCCCAAAGGATCTCCTAAGCATGCGTAGATGCTCATACATTTATAAAGCTTAATAAAAGAAACCTAACATCTAAGTTAAGGGCATTACCAATTGATGCGTGCCTTCCGTTTGATACGACGCTCCCTCAATTAGATAGCACTTTGTTAGCACTAACCTCCAAATTCTGATAGCCACTATGATTGATCCTCACTGATCCCAACAGACCAAAACCTACCATTGAGGAAGAACTAGTTGGTAGACAGTAGCTACTAGACCACTCAAAGTTCAACCCGAAAATATAACTTAGAAGGCTCTCTTCAAAATATGAATAAGCCTTTAAAAGAATTCTTGATACTATGGAGAAATTCATGGAGGATCTCGCAAAAAGTGCGCGAAGAATGATGCCAGAACTCAGAAGGAAGACTGAGCTGAAGTGAGTAACAAAGGAGAAGGAGGAGGTTATTTATAGGGAGAAGGGGAGCTGAATGCTCCCCTGTTTAGCAATGTGGGATGGGGAATATCCCCATCCCACATGCAGGTCAAATGCGTGGAGCCTCACAGCCCGCTAGCACGTTGCTACACAATGGGCTTACCTTATCCTGCAAGCTTAGCTTGAGGGCTACTAGTAGGCCTACAGCCCACCAACATGCGTTGGCTCTTATGCCAATGCATAAAAGCGGCTCGCGAGAAATGTTTTCTCAAGGGGTAACCGTGTAGGCCCCACCCACGAACATCGCGTGTTCACGGGGCCCACTCGTAACGAGAAAATTTCCCTTTCTCCACCCCATGCAATATTTCCCAATCTGTAAGTCCTTTACTTAGTACGGTAAAGACCTAAAGTGTGTGACCTCATAGGATCCCAAAGTATAGAGCCGCTAGAGGTTAACCTAAACTTGGCTTCCCATCTAGGAACCTTTAGGCTCAATGTTCTAGATCTATATGGAACCCTATAACTCCAAACGATCAAATGGGCTTTCTGCAAAGGCGTATGACCCCCTGATACTTAGAACGCCACGTGCTTGTGACTTGATATGGTTCTACGATAGTAACAAATACAATACACTCCTTCCATCAGGTTAAGTACCTTACAGTTTATTGAGCTTAGATTAATTGTTAGTTCTTGTAATAGCCATAGCTATCCTAGAGTTACACTTGTTTATGAAGAACACCACGCATCATAATGTATCAAGATTGACTAAAAACCTGTTCTATCAAACTTATACTCTAATCAAAGGTTTATGATTTAATCTATTCAACAAGAGGCCTTAAGGTAAAACTTCCATTATATCACTATATAAGGAATGATGGATCCCATCTTGTCAACTCGGCTTACCAACGAGTGATCATCACTATACTTGTAATCACTTGTATAATCCTGATTACTAGGGTATTAATAAGCATGACCCAAAGTATAGTAACTCCTACACAAGGTAACTAGTATCTCAGGTTTGAGGATACTTGTACTGCTACTACAGTAAGAAATGACACACCAACACATGAATATAGTTATTTTCCAGTGTCTTTCTTATAGCGATCTCTAAAATACATTAATGTGTTAACTCAAGGTACTACCTTTAGCTCTTGAGATCGACTGCTTAAATCTAATCCAAAGAGTAAGCCTACACATGCTAGTCAATCCGCTTCATTGATATCTAATCTCAATGAAACTATGACTAGGGATATTTAGACTATTCATAGTAACACATGTGTGCAGTTCTCACACTATATAGCTTCCATTATGTCCTCGCACTTTATTTGGAATCATTGTGTAGTACATGTTTTGGTCATTTATGGTCCATCTAATCATGTGGATAGGTTGCATCTTTGGGATGAGTTGGAAGTAGTGCTTTCAGATTATAGGGATGTTATCGTATGTGGAGATTTTAATGAAGTATTACATAGCTCAGAGCTGTTCGGTAGAGATTTAACAAACTCTATGTTGACATTTAGAAGCTTTGTTAACAATAGCGGGCTGTTTGATATTCCTTTGAATGGAAGGAATTACACATGGTCCAATTCACAATCTTATTCGAGAATTGATTGGGCTATGAATTCAGGGTCCTTGGCAGGTTTGTGGCCATTGTTGAATTTATCGACGGTTCATTCTTCTCTCTCAGATCATCTACCAATAGCTTTCTCGTCACATGTTTTGATTAATCCAGGAAGAACACACTTTCAGTCGCTCAATTGTTGATGGGATAAATCAGAGTTTTTACCCTATATTAAATCGAAATGGGGAAGAATTTGCACAAGATGGCCGAATAGAGATATAGATTTTAAGCTTGGGAAGCTTAAGGAAACAATTAGACCATGGCATAATGAGAATTTTAGGGACTTGGAGAAGAAGATTAAATGTCTTGAAGAGCAAGTGCCTGTGCTAACGTCAAGTTTGGTAATTCAACCTATTGATGGGTCAAGTGGATCCGAAATATTCTAGGTGCGTTCTCAATTTGCAATGTATAAGAATAATTTAGAAAAGATTCATCATCAATAATCAAGGGTAAAGTGGACTCTTTTAGGCGATAATAACACAAAGTTTTTTCATCGTGTGGCATCGGCTCAGTATAGGGGTAATCAGATCCTACAATTGGATGTTAACGGTGTATTAGAGTGTGATCAAAGGTTGATTACTGCTAAAATTAGAGGTAACTATGAGGATCTCTTTGCGGCTCGGTGGTCGGTCCCATTTTCATTGGAGGGGTTGAGTTTTCAGCAAGTAAGTGGAAGGATGAATGGCGAGCTGGTTTGTTCGTTCTCCGAGCTTGAGGTTTGGGAGGCAATTAAAGCTTGTAACAAGGGGAAGACACCGGGTCCGGATGGATTTTACTTTTTTTTTTACAAGTGTTTTTGGGATGAGTTGAAAGTGAGTATCATTGGAGTGTTTAACAGGCTATTTTCAACCGGGATGCTACCATCATCGATTAAAACATCATTTACCGTACTTGTTCCGAAGGTGTCGGGATCATCGACCTTAAATCATTTTAGGCCAGTTGCTTTAGTGCATGGGATTTACAAGATCATTTCTAAGGTGCTTGCGGCGTGACTTAAACCTTGTCTCCCGGAGTTGATTTCAGAAAATCAATTTGCTTTTGTTAAGGGTCGAAACATACATGATTACTCCTTCATTACATCAGAGGTATTAGATTCAGTTCATGCGAGTGGACAATCTTGTTTTGTCTTAAACTTGATTTTAGGAAGGCGTATGATTGTATATCATGGGATTTTATTGATGCGGTTTTACGAAAAATGAATTTTAGTGAAACATGGATTAAGTGGCTTTCCGAGTGTAGAAAAAATTCGACAACATCAATTTTAATTAATGGGCAGCCATGTAGGCCAATTCATTTGCAACGTGGAGTGAAGCAAGGTGACCCAATTTCTCCATTTATTTTTGTTTTAGCCATAGAAGGGATGAAGTTTTTATTTGATGTGAGTGTCCGTATGGGTATGTTGCCAAGGTTCTGAATTAGAGGTTCTGAGAGAGAAGTTTCATTGCTACAATTTGTGGATGATGCATTATGTTTTATTCTGGCTAATGAGGGACTTTTCCCTACGGTATTGAGAATTCTAAAGTACTTCGAGGTGGTGTCAGGTTTGAGCATCAATTAATGTAACGGAAGCGAGGGCTGAACATGCTGCCAATTTGCTTGGTTGTAAGATTGAAAATTTTTTGATTAATTACCTTGGTGCCCCATTGAGCTATAAAAGGATTCCAATTTCAAGTTGGAACCCCTTAATAGCGAAGTTCCATAGTCGTTTGCAAGGATGGAAAGGGCAATGTCTATTTTATAGCGGAAGGTTGGTATTACTAAAGTCGGTACTTGCGTCATTGCCGATTTATGTCCTTTTGATTTATAGGCTTCCATCGTCAGTGAATGATAAGTTGGTTCGCCTCATGAGGAATTTTTTATGGAAAGGTGACGCATTGACGAGGGGATTATATAAAGTGGGATGGGACATGATTACGCTTCCTTTGGTTGACGGTGGTCTTTATATAAGGGATTTTAAGGTAGTTAATTGTAGTATCTTGTTGAAGTGGGCTTGGAGATTGAGGAACACCGATAAATCATTGTTGTGGTATGAGTTATGTGTTAAGAGATATGGGTTCACGTCTTGGGCTCTTTTGGAAAAGGAAGACTTGAGGGGATTATCGCATTTTTGGAGAGGAATTATTGCATGTTGTGTTACAAACTCAAATTTGTGGAATGTGTTCAAGTCTAATACGAGTGTGAAGGTGGGCAACGGGGCTGAAGAATCCTTTTTGTTTGACAATTGGACATCGAATGTATCTTTAGCGGTATTATTTGAGGATCTATTCAGTATTTTTAACCATAAGGGCTGTTCGATATTGGAGGGCTGCACATATATTTTTAGTTCAACGCCCTTTGTGAGACCATTTTGGAACAGGAATCTTCGAATTAATCTTTAAGAAAGATGTATGCAGCTAAGGAATTGGATAGCACAGTCAAACCCGACTATTGTCATGGATGGTGCCGATGTTTTGGATGATCAATTGGAGAAAGCTATGGCATTCAGAGCTGCTGCCGACAAATTCTATTAGGGGGCTGAAGTGAACCGAAAATACATGGCTAGGGAGTTTTGCAAGCGAATTTATGCATCGTTTAATCGGTTACCACCTGTGGATTTTAGGCTCATTTGGAAGTCATGTCTCATACCGAAGGTTAAGTTCTTTTGGATGGCTTGTTTGGCATGGAAGGATTCCATGGAAAGCGTTTCTAGTTTGTAGAGGGTGTGTTGAGAATGATGTTTGTCCGTTTTGTGGTGCTTCCGAGATAATGGGCCATGCGTTGTTTCATTGCTCGAAGGCTAGATTGATGTGGTGTGATCTCTTTCGATTATTTGAGGTGATGGTGACGATTCCGGAATTGGGACATTCTTTTGTGGAATGTTGGCGAGCTCTTTTCCATGAAGGACCATGTAGGGATTTTGCGACGTCGCTTTGGTTCTTGATTGCATGGAATATTTGGCAAAGACGAAATAAGAAAGATTTTCAAAGAAGAAGATGATGTTACGGATGTTGTTCTTACACGTTATTATCATTGTAGGTTTATTTATTCATGTAATAGGCATTTTTTACCTTTCAATGCGAGTAGCGTCTTTGTAAACCCCCAAGCTTTGCTTGATTGTACTTGATCCTCTTTGGAGAGTAATTAATGGAATTAAAAGAGAGGTGAGTGTTTTGTAGGCAAGCGAACGCATCAACTTAGTTGGGACGTTCGCCTCGAAATTTTCACCCGCCTCGATCTTTTCCCCAAGGAGGAACACATCATTCCTCCGGAGGCTTTTCAAAAAAAAAAAAAACTTGGAGTAATATAGTTTCCACTTATTTCCAATACATGACTTCTTACTCTTGTATAATATCTAGCTTTTCAAGATGACAAATAATTCCACTTCCAACTTCCTCCTCCATCTCCATTCTTCTCAAGATTTACCACATATGATCTTTATAGAGGGTTTTATCATCATTTTTCATCTTGTTTTGAATTTGAGCTTGCATTGTTAAGATCCGTAAGTTTTCCTTTTATTTTAACAAAGAAAGATGAAACCAACGTGTGTTAAATAGTTGTATTATTACACAATATCAAATTAAGTAAATATTCATCATTTTTAATCAAGTTTTATTTCAATTAGATGTTTATAATTGATTCTCAAAATATTGTCACATATATCATATATTCGATTTACATGAGGATACTAAACCTTCAAATATTTAAATCAATGACAATTAAAGAAATAGTGAAGTATTCAAAATTATAAGGATATAAACAATTTAAATGGAAGCTACTGGTGGCCGTTTCTCAAATTGCAAATTTTGCATGATCATAAGTAGACAAAAATTAAAAGGATAAGATGATCACACACACAATCAAAATGTTGATTGTGTGCCTTCAATTTATCGGGCTACTTATCTATATTTGTTTTTTAATTGGATATATTAAACAATCTGAATTGAAGAGAAGAAGACATTTGTAAATATGTTTATATAGGATTATAAGTGTTTGAAAAGACGATGAATTAAGGAAAGAAGTTTAAGAAATTGAGATAATTTAATTGTTAGTCACTAATAATGATTTATGAATAGAATCGAAGAATTTTATTCTAATAGGAATTTTAAATTTGAGTTAAGAAAAGTGAAACTTTAAGGGAACATTAGGGATACCGTTTCTAGAAATTGAAAACACATGTGTTTGTTTATTATGTAATTGTAGAAACTGCGACAATGAAGTATGGTACTAGTATCATTCGATATCAGTTTCCGACATTGGTAGGAAACGCCGAAACGGTAGATGGTAGGAGTAATGCTTCTTAGCTTATAGGAAATAATAGGTAAATGTTAAGTCAACAATGAAATCATGACATTTTTTATATTTATCTTATTATAATTAAAATGTTCAGAAAAAGGCAATGAAAAATCATAAAATTGTGGAAAAACAAAGTAAAGTTTTAAACTAATTTTAGAAAGTAATGATAGAGAAAAGTAATTCAAAAATTTGATATGATTTTTCAACAAGTATTGCCTTATGCACCAACATGAAATTCATGTTATGCCCAAATGCGAAGATCTTGCTTTGCTAGACCCAAATTATAATTAAAATGATCATGCTACTAATAAATTCAACATTATTTTAGGTTTTATTGTTTAACTCAACACCAAACTCAAAATTATTTTCGCAAATAATATTATTTGGATACTAAATCCTTATAATTAGGATTGATTATATGTAATAATTATTTATAACAATTATTCATTTTAACTCAGTCAAGTTTATTCTATTTAATTAAGGCACGTAATATAATGCATCCAATCCTAAAAATTTCGCATGTGCATTTATTCACATTCTTTCAACAATATACATTGACCTTTATAATTAAACAAAGATAAATATTTATTTACACGATTATGAATTAGGCTAAGCAAGGCAACCCAAATCATATTTTTCCCACATCATGTGATTTCCTTACTAACATCCGAACCGAAGCCCACACGGGGTGAACTTATTTCAAAAACCTTACCTTACCAAATGTTCAAGGGTATACTCTTAATACCAAAACCATCCGCCCACATGCGGCAATGATTCATGCATCACCATATACCCTCAAATAAAGATGAACACACAGGCATCCGAAAATCTGCCCTAATTGGGCAAAATAACCAAATCATTCATTCAACAGCTACATATCGTTGTTATGTTCATCTTATTTGATTTCATTAGGGTATGTCGCACAGCTTACCCAAAATAATTTTGACCTCCTCATTCCATGAGATCTAGTCATAGTACGAAATCTCAAAATATTAATCTATTAACATATGGGTAACTTAATCACCTCACTTACATCACTCATATTACAATGTCACATAGACATCATACAGATCTCAAATCAAACCCCAGGTGTTGGATTTTCATTTCCACCTATTTTCATTTTTACCTATCTACTAACCTATTTGTTTCAAATGGATTGACAAACATATTATTTATATCGCACCATGGCACATTAACCCTTTGTGAATGTAGCCATAACAGTTACATCTGATGCATTTTTCCATAAATCACATCTTGAATATTACATGCATGATCTGATCTTCTACTTATTTATCAAAGGAGCTTGAAAAGGCCTACTTGCCGCCTGGTCCGCATTTCTCCAATCTTAGCCTATCTAGAGGGGTTACGTACACTGACTCAAGTGAGGACTTGGGTTCCAATTTAGATTCAGTTCAACGTACAACTTTCAACCTTGATAGAATAGCCAATACATAAGAAGAAGGTGCAGGGGAAGATCACCCATCCCTTACGAGACCAAACTCTTAGTAGAAACATCAGTAGTCGGTGAGTGTCGAGATTACAGCTGCCTTAACAACCTTTTCAAATAGCGAACAACTAGCATTGCGTATTCACTAACATGCCAGGAGGGTTCATGATGTGGTGTCCAACCTAGAGGTTACCCTTAATAACTGCAGTTCGACTAGTTAGCCTAGAATAGGGGGACCTCCTACCTGACATATGGTGCCCCTAGCTCCTACTACCTTGTACCAGTTCAAGGCAGGACATAGTTAGCTGAACTAGAATCAGGCTCAAGTTGGTCAACCAGGATATAACTTTGGCAATCCTTTCTAGTAGCAATCCGAGAACTAATTCTTTTCAGGGCAACTTGGCCATTCAACATTCACACCAGGGCCTTTTTATCAGGGAATGACCCAACAGCCTATTCCTAGTTAGAGTACGTCAGTTGCCTCACAATTCAAAGGACCTCATTTGCCCAATTTTGTAGCATTTCCCCAGGGGCAATACGGCATTTATCTAGGCACTAGGAACGCAATGATAGAATTGTGGAAATAGTTCTAGGCCATTCACTATGGTCATCTAATGAACACATACCCTGTGCAACCGATAACCGGGGATGAAGATAGCTTACCCCTAAACTTTGCAATGCTACAGTTTGAAAAGTATGTGGGTTCTGGAGACCTGTGTGCTCACTTAACGCAATACCAAACAATGATGAGGGCATTAAGGGTTAGCAAACCGATGATGGTTCAGGTCTTTGTCGTTACCTTGGGCCACCCAATCAATGAATGGTACATCCACCTTTCGCTGGACATAGCCACTGATTGGAATAGCCTTGCTCAGGCTGTGATAGAAAATTCAAATGGAAACCATAATGCAACATCGGGAGGCCATAGGACAAGAGCAAGGAGAAAGCTTCAAATCTTACTATGGGCGTTGGATGGCCACACAGGTCAGGCTTTGGGCTCACTTAACTCTACCAGAGATGATAACCAAGCTTCTAGATGGTGTACTACCATCTTACAGAAATAAGTTCAGCTCAGACATCTTTTTAAGCTATTAAGAAGTGTTTGAGAAGGCAGATAGGATGGAGCACTTTGAATCCATGGACCATCTAGGGGGCACTAGTACCGAAAGATAATCAATGGATAATGATGAAATAAATTGGCTTTTAGCTACATTGCCCACGAGGCTTTTGAATTTTTTTATAAATTGAACTTTGTTTACTTGCTTGATATTATATTGATGACATCACGCATTCTCATAAGCATATACATAATATTTTTAGCACATGTGACACATCATGTCATAAAATTAATTTGGGTATAAATGGATTCCCCACAATTGCAATAAGTTAAAATGATTTGACTCTTGAGGGAAAGTGAGAGATAAACACATGTACTTAAACAACGAGTGATAGCATTTACCTCACAAAAAGATGTAAGATCAACAGAAAGATCTCCAAGAACGAAAAAACCAATGATTATTAAGTAAATTAAGCAAAAGTCAAAATGATCGAAGCTAGAATAAGGCCAAAATTTCAACAAAGTAAATTGAAGTCAAACAACCAGTGCAATGTCAATGACGCAAAAAAGGGGTCAGATTGTTGAGCACATCGATAACTCCATCGCACGAGGTGATCATTACATTGTGGAGGGAATGTCATTGAACAAAAAACTATTCACCCTCAACGAATTAAGCTTTAAGATCTAATCTCCGACATATCACCTATCATTGGAGAACAATTGAACTCAAAAGAAAATGCTGATGATCAAGACTCATCATCACATATACTTTAAGCTTGCAAAGCAGCATGAGCATCAATCATTTAGAAACGCTGAACGAGACAACAATTGAAGTCGTGGACATGGACGTTGACAAATTTATCAGTCAAGATTGGTACAGTTACTATCACGCATAAGTAAAAGAAATAAATCAGTAAAAGGCAGTATTAACAAATAAATTCGTAATTAGCATGTCAATTAACACTTGGTTAGTTGAGCAAAAACTAGGGCCCTTTTCAAAATACAAAAAGAATAGTCCGTTGAGTTGAAAACTAGAAAAGGGCGGCTCAGGAAAAACTCAGGACATCGAGAGAAACACATTGATTAGAAAACCTGAGAGGGCTAATTAATGGCAAAAGTCAAATCCTTTGAAACAATTATACCCATGTTAAGTTCATTAATGAATTGCCATTTTTGTTGAATCTATGCATATGCTTATTTTGATTGCTTGCATGCCAATGGTTGAATATCTCTAGTAAACATCCAAAAATAAATAAAATAAAAGAAAGAAAAAATGAGTTTACTGGATTTGAAAGGGTGGTCCAAGAAAAAATTAAGACAAAGTTTGATAGATTGAAAAATCGTAAGGGCGATTTGTGTAAAAATTAGAACCAAAGAAATATCAAAATTCATCATCTCCTCCTCGGAACGTTACGTGACATCATATACCTCCAACACTTCAGGAAAATAGCTTCCAAGTGATCATTGCCAACATAATGCGGGGTCAACTACTTATCTAGATCTTCCTCAGACCAGATCAAATATCTAAATTCGAATCTGAATCAACGAACCCAGGATCATCGCTCTGAGGAAGTCATCCATGGATACCCAAACAAGATAAATCCTAAGGGTAACCATTCACCAGCACAAGAGAAGGATCTTCAATGAATGAAGCCCATAAAGCATGCAACAGACGAACATACATCACGTGATAAATATTATCCATGCATAAAATCATGCATACATTACATACACATCATATCATTTACAGGAAACTCCACCTCCACTTGAGGAATTTATGAACACCAAGAAAGACGATCACCCACTCAAGCCTAAAGTCAACATTGCAATAACACAAAAGCCTCCTAAAAAAACAAAGCAGTTTTCAGAACATCCCAAATTTCCATTAAACTCATTTATTCATCATGTTTTAATTTTTTGATTGAAGAGGCAAAAATTTTTACTTCATATAAACTCAATCAAATAATTAAAACATTCATCATAAAATGTACAAACATTGCACTTCTTCTTTGATTTGTCACAGGAAACAAGTCAACATCCTACCAAGGAAATTCCAAATACAACTAAAGAAGGAAACAATTATCTCGATGACTGAAGAAAGAAACAGTCTCATCCACCAAACGAAGAAAGAAACAGTAGGATATCCCTCCACGAAGGTCACCTTTAAAATGGATTCAAGCACCCATTTCCATCATCTCCAATAACTCACAAGGGGCACATGATAATCGCAGTCGAAGAAGGATACGGTTGCCCACTATTACGGGGATGCTGCATAAAGAAATGGTCGACCCACCCGCAAGGGGCATCAAGCATCAAGGGCTTCCGAAGAATGAAACATGCAATCCTGTGAAGATACAGTGCTAGAAAGGAAGTCCCACGTCATCACCAAAAAGAGACAAAGAAGTCACCAACTGCACCGGTCAGGTAAATTCTCAATCCCTTCGCTCCACTTCATGTGATCATACTGGTTATACAACTAGCGATTATCACACGAGGGGTAGCTGTGAGCACGAGATTTTGTACGAGCTCATGGGTTCAAAGATGATGGATTTTTGAGATTTTTTATCCTCGAATCACACAATTTTTGGTTATCCGGAGAGCTTCGAATAGGAGTATTCTTCGTCACCAGTTTATGTTAAAAATTTGAAAAATTAGATTTTAATAAATAAAAAATAAATATAAAAAATATATATATCAGGTTAAACCTAGCGAAGCTAGGTTGGCCGAGCTAGTGAGCCTAGCAAGAGAGGGCTCGCTGAATTCCAGCAGCCCCTTGCTGGAAATCCCAGCGAAACTAGCTAGGATTTCCAGCAAGCCCTTTGCTGGAATTTGCAGCGACAGCCCTCCTTGGGAATTCGCACGAGGCTCGCTGCCTCGCTGGAAAATCCCAATGTGATCGACTTTCCCCTATAAATACAGGGTCCTTTTTAGGTTGAAGGGGGGCCAAAAATTTTGAAAAAATTCTGATTTTCTCAAGAAGAACAACACAAAATATTACAAAAGTATTTTCTACCAAAAATTATTTGAATACATTCGGATCCAAAACACGTTTGGATTCCGAACCTTAACCATTATTCTTCCATCTCTTTTTCCACAAAAATCCTCAAATATTCTCGGGTCTAAAACAAATTTAGAGCCCGAGTCTGATTATTTTCAAGATAAATAAACATTTATTTTCCACACCAAACCACAACTAAATAACTAACGAGGAACGCTCCTGCGGATCAAACGGATACGTCGAAGTGGATTCAAATCGAAAGGGTAAGCCTTTGAGTTCCTAGAGTTGCTTTATCTTGTGCTTCCTATGTTACTTTACATGTTGACCTAGGATTATTTTTACTTTCTTTTATTGTGTAAATATCAATGTAATATTTCTTCTCTGGATTTTCTATTTCTTTTTAATTTATGAAAATACATTATAGATTACCCCAACTAAGGGAATAAAAATTATTTCCGAATAAGAAACCTCACATTTTTGCCATTCAGTCATTTTCACTAATTAAAATAAGCAACATATGTGTTAATAAAATGAATTGCTTTATTCAAAACAAGAATTTTAAACCATCGATATTTTAATTAGGCCACATGGGCCTCATCAAAATTAAATCGAGCATACATGTAAATATTCTTGTTGTGCAAAATACCATGTGCTAATCTTTGTGGATGCAGGTTAGATGTATGCCTAAGTTTTATTTTCCTTCGGGTATTGCAAATATTTTTACGCAAATGTAATTAATAGATTAGGTGGGCGGTTGGATCCCCCGAGGTTTTGTAATCCTAAACTTTACTTTTCCGCATTTATTTATCGCTCTATATATGGATTTATCGCTTTCTAAATATGTGTGAATCATGCATTATAACTCGAAAATGACTTAAGTGCCATTATGCACAATTAAGAAATACAGTTTTTTGTAGATGTAATATAGTGTGATCCAATAATAAATAAGCAACTTATCCCGAACCAGAATCTCTGTGTCTTAGTGGATCAACCCCTGAATGTTAAGCCTCATAGGATTTTAATTCCTAGAAGAGCTAATCTAGGTGGTGACTCTACACTAAGAGACGATGGATTCGGGTTTGACCAATCTAAGATGTTTTCACTTTCTCATTAAAACCTTTTCAGGTCCCCGACCCGGTACATTTTATTTTCACAAAAAACACCCTGGTGGACCGCACATTTCATTTGCACGCTCTTGGCCCATCGCATTTCGTGTCGTCTGCTCACAATGTAGTCAATATATGATTGCTTAGCCATCAATAAATTGCCTGAAGACAAGATAAAGGTGAGCTGTAAGTTATGCAGTTTCCTTGATAAATGGTGAGCTGTATAGAAAGTCACATTCAGATACTTGGAAAAAATATGTCAGTGGGTCAATTCTTAAGGAATTGCATGAAAGATATTGCAGCTCCCACCAGGGGACCTCTACTCTAGTAAGAAGACCCAATATTATCGGTTGCTACTAGGAAACCATGAATGAAGACATAGAGACTTACATTAAGTTATGCCATCAATGCCAAATACATGCGTAGGAGTCACACATGCCACATGCAACATGAAGGTCATTGATGACCGCCTTGTCCTTTGTCACTTGGGAAATTGACAATGCTAGCCCTCTACCTGAAGCAAGCAACAAAAGGAAGTTGATTTTGGTAGTAATAGGCCATTTCTCCAAGTGGATCGAGGCGGTAGATCTCAACATCATCACTCTAGAGAGAATAATTGATTTGGTTTGAAAAAATATTATAACTCGATTTGGAATCCCTCACAAACGTATCCCAGATAATGAGACAAAATTTTGATCTATCAAGTTCCAACACTTTTGCAAAGAATACATAATTAAAAACAATTTCTCATTTGTAGCTCACCCCAAACGAATAGCTAGATTGAAATTGCGAGCAAAACAATTAGACAAGGCTTGAAGAAAAGAGTGGTGGAAAGGAAAGGTGTGTGGCCAGATGAACTCATCAACGCCTTATGGTCGTACAGGACCACACCATGCAAGTCAAATAATGAAACATAATTTTCCATTGTATATGGAGTCGATGTGGTTATCCTAATCGAAATCAGTGCTCCATCTGATCGTGTGGTTCACTACATAGAAAAAGAGAAAGATATCAACCTGAGATATCATCTTGATGATTTGCAAGAAAAGAGGGAAAAGCATGCATTGTCATGGCTGAATACTAAGCAAAGATCGCGAAATACCATGATTGAAAGGTTAGCGAAATCTGCCTCAATGAAGATGTCATTATGATAAAAGATGCAACTGCTTCACAAGTTTGCGAAGGAAAAGAAAAGATGGGTGTGAATTGGGAAGGCCCCTATGGGGTGGCCAAAATCCTTTAACAGACAACATAAAAACTCAGCACCATGAAGAGAAAAGAACTTCCATGAACATGGAACATCTCTAAATTGAGGCCTTACTATGTAACCAACTATTCCTAAAGGGATCAAGGCAACCATACTCAATTCTTTAGGATTTCTCCCATAGGGTTTTCTTAAGAAAGTTTTTTAATGAGGCGGAGTCCACCAAAGGAATTAGATAGTTAGATGCATAAAATTCCTAGATGTAATTTTAGCACACTAATATGATACTCATTTTTTCATATTGTGCACATACAAGTATTGATCACACTTTGAGACTGCACATTAATTCACTTAAGGTAGTGAAAAATAGCGCACTATATAAAACAAGGTGGCTCAAATGCTTAAGAACTACTTGATATTTAAAACTTTATAAAATATAAGGTAAAAATAATATCCAAGTGGCATAACATAAGATCGTAATCAAAGAAAAATACATAGATAACTCTAAAGCATTGAACAACCTAGACAATAGCAATCCAAGAACCGCCCAAATAAAAGCATTTATATTTACTATTTATTCTAAGTAATTGAAATGAGAAGATGTCAAAGCGGCCATACATATACAACTTAATATTACAAAGCTTAAGTAAACTTAAAAGGTTGCAGTTGTAAATATATTAAAAAGCCACAAAGGGCTGAATTATTCATACAAAAAAGAGCACTAATGGCTCGTAAAATTATAAATAAAAAATCCTACAAGGCAACACTATTTTCATCTTATTTTGGAGGAGCTCCTTGTCTCCTTCCAAATCAAGGGTGAAACACTAGTGCAGAAATGGCTTTTAGGGATGGTTTTTTTGGCTTTTCCGGACGGTTTTGAACCGCCCGCACAAGCTGCGACGCGATTGATAAGCATTAATGCGGACGGTTTCAAACCGTTCAGAATAAGGAGCATTGCGGACGGTTCTTTTAAGGGAACCGTCCGGAATGCTATTTAAAAAATGTTTTGCTCCGGTTTAGAGCAATACGGACGGTTCTATTAAAAGAACCGTCCGGAATGAGCATTCCAGACGGTTTTCTTAAGAGAACCGTCCGGAATGAGCATTCCAGACGATTCTCTTAAGAGAACCATCCGGAATGTTGAGGCAATAGGGACGGTTCTTTTGAGAGAACCGTCCTAAATGCCCTTTTCTTTTAAAAATAATTTTTTTAACTTCATTTAAGAGCTACAAAAATTGGATTGAAGGGAGCCCTGTACTTTAGCTGTGTCCTGAATAAAACAATGTGATCACACAACAAAGGAACAAGGTTCCTTAAAAGAAAGGAGTCAGAAAGATAAACGGCATACATAGTGTTATATTTATCAGGTAAAATTTACATGATTTAGGTCTGAATAAGTACAGAGAACAATCAACAATCACATTAAAACACAAAACTTAATCTAACTACTCCACTAACAGAGAGAATGTGTGACTTAAAGGACCACTGATTCCTACATTCAAAAATTCATGGAGGAAAGTAGATAAAAACAACAAAATCCATTATTTAGAAGAAAAATATTAAAGGTAAAGGCCAGCTGAAAAGTACTTTTTTCAACTATCCCAAAATCAAATTTCAATTTTTTTATAACAAGTTGGTGTTTAAATATAGCATTTTTAACAAATCACCACCAGGACTCCCAATCACAGTGCCATATACTAGAAATGGCATCAATAGCTCTAAAAAACCTAGCTTCATAGCAGTTAAATTCAAACCAAAACTAATGAGCAAACAAAACAGAACAACACCATCTAAAACAACGCCATTGGTATCACCACAGCAATCAACATAAGCAACAAACAAAAAAACTCACTGACAAGCCTTACAATCCAAGCATTAGAGATCTGCAATAGCTAATAGCAAATGAAATGACTATCCTTCTTTTCTCTTTCATATTTTTGTGCAGCCTGCAGCAGAGGTGCCTTGAGAACATACCTTCCATTTACTTCCATTTTACCGTTCTGCATAATCAAAGTTTATCAGTAGTGAGAACCAATCACTGAATAAGGAAGTCAA
>CATIWQ010486513.1:0-24412 GCA_949673415.1 Euphorbia schlechtendalii | reverse complement strand
AGGTGGAGGAGGCGAATAAACTGGCGGAGGTGGGGGTGGAGGAGGTGGAGGAGAGTAAACAGGTGGTGGAGGAGGAGAATAAACTGGCGGGGGAGGTGGAGGTGGGGAAGGCGGAGGAGGTGAAGGAGGTGGTGGTGGAGGAGAGTAAACAGGTGGTGGTGGGGAAGGCGGAGGAGGAGAGTAAACAGGTGGTGGCGGGGAAGGCGGAGGAGGGGAAGGAGAGTAAACAGGCGGTGGAGGTGGAGGTGGAATGTAAACAGGTGGAATGACAACTGGAGGGGAAGGAGGAGGTGGAGCAGGCAAAGAAGGCACAAATGGTTTACAGCTAAAAGAAGTACAAGGCACAGGCTTAAACGCACTGCATTGCGCCGGAGATTTCTGCGACGGTCTCCCCGGCAAACAATTCCGTGAATCATCAAATTCCCTCAACCTCAAGCACACAGGTGGCTCTCCACTGAAGTAGTTATTCGAAAAGGTAAAGTTCTCCAAATTCGGCAGCTGACAAATACTCGCCGGGATACTTCCAGACAGCATATTATAAGCCACATTAAGCTGTTCAATGCTAACCAATCCTCCAAAACTCTCCGGCAAAGGCCCCATTAATTTGTTAAAGCTCACATCAAACACTGTAAGGTTTTTCAGCATTCCAACCTCCTCCGGCAAGCAGGACTTGAGATTATTGTTCATTAATATAATTTCATTAAGATTTGACATGTTACCCAAGCTCGCAGGCACACAACCATGGAAATTATTGTTGGCCAAAACAATGACGGAAACCGGCGAATTTCCAAAATTATCAGGGATATTGAACACGAACCTGTTATGATTGATGAAGATAGCATCCAAATCCTTGTCAAAAAGCTCTCTCGGCACAGTTCCTTCAAACTCATTGAACCGCAGATCCAAGAACTTAAGCTTAGGCAGCTGAAGAACAACCCGAGGAAACTTTCCGGCGAACCGATTGTTGCTCAGATCCAGCTCAAACAGCAGCTTCAAGTTCTTAAACTTATGAGGCACAGTACCGCAAAACCTGTTGGAGTTAATGTGGAACAAGGCCAGATCCGTCAGCAAACCGAGTTCCTCCGGCAAGTAACCGGCGATATCGCCGTGGTTAAGATCAATGCCGGCAACAGTTGTAATCGAGCTATTGTCCGGCGCAGAAGCACAGAAAACACCGTTGTAGTTACAAACCTGAGATCCAACCCAATCTCCGGTAATATTCATAGGATCAGAGAGAATAGCTTGTTTCAAAGCTTGTAATGCGATATAAGCATTTCGAAGTCTCTGATTCTCAAAAACTAGAGACGGATCAACAGTGACTCGCTCTCCTCTATCGCCGAACTCGTCCCTGTAGTAAAGAAGCTGCCGCTTCTTAATGTACAAAGCTTCAGCATCAGAGAGGCGGCCATTGGAGGAAATAGAAGGGATCTGATGAGCAGAAACCGAAAGGCACAAAGAAATTGAGCTGAAAAACAGAGCTATAAGAAGGGGAAGATGAAGAGAAAAATGTGTATTCTCCTTCATCTCATTCCAGAGATCTGATGAACAAAATGCCACTTCTGATCCTTCGTGAGATTATCTCAAAACGAAAGAAAATTTTCTGAAAAAATGGAAGAATGAGAGAAGAAGAAGAAGGCTTTTTCTAGGGATTTTGGAGATGTGAAAGAAGCAGAGAGACGGACAGCTAAATCACAGCTCAAAGGTGGATTCTCTCTCTCCTCTTATCTTTCTTTTTCTCTCTCTCTTATTAAATTATATACTTTATTCTTTTTACTTTAAATTATACTTTTATAATCAAATGCCATTTGTTTAGTTTTTTAACCGAAGGTTTTGAATTATCATAGACCCCACTTTTATACCAACCGTAATTATGTGTTTGTTTTATAATCTACTATTTTCTTTTCTTTATGTACAAACCTAATTATAATTATATTCAAATTTGGACAAAGTTATGATTAATTTTTCTGAATAGAAAATGGAGTAAAAAGATTAGTCGGTGTTCTAAATATTATGAATTAGTTGAATATGAAAAACTAAAATAATAAGCAATATCGGAAAATTACAACATGATGCAAAATTAGTAGCTTTGCCGAGTCCGAGCCCGGTTCTTTAGATTTTTAAAGAGTCTGAACTTAGTTTTAAATGATTCAATCCGAATTCAAGTCGAGTCTGAATCAAATTTTAGTAATTTATTATTTAATTTTTAATGATTTTAAATTAAGCTCCAAGCTTAGTTTCAATTTTAAAATCTCGGAAATTAAAGTATTACATTATTAAAATATATTTAATATCCTATTTTTAATTTTTGTAAAAAAATTAAATGTGTAATAAAACAATTAGCTTGAAGATATGAAAATAAAAAAATTTAAATAATGCTAATAATAACAACAATTTAGTAGGTTTTAATATGAATAATTATAGGTCATGTTTGGCCTTGGTGACATTTGCTTTAATTTGGAAATAAGGTACCAAAATTTATTTTTCACTCTTGTCCTTGTCTTTTGTGTGTATTTCTTTATTTGTAGTTCATCTTGTGACTATTTGTTGGTTTCATATTATTTTGCTTTTACTTTCTTTGAGACTATTATTTAAGTATTTAACTTAAATGAAAAAAAAAAGTCGAACGTGTTATTGCCACTTATTTGATTCATTTAATAATAACTCACAAAAATATCAAATAATATAAATATACTTTTTTTTTATTTAATTTTATGTGTTTAATATTTTTTTGATTATTGGGAATAGATTTGATGTAAAAAAATTAATACAGTAATAATAAAATATTATTACTTTGTTGGAATCTGAAATGAGGAATGGAAAATGAGGAAAATGGTTGGATCAAAAATACTGTAAATCCTGTTAAATGAGATTTGAAAAATGAAAAATGGTGAAAATGATTGGACATACTATAAGAGAGGTAAATATATTATACACGAGGATGATTTTCAATATTTAAGACAAAAATATATAAAAAAAATGGGACATCAGCCTATCAATTTCACTGTCACATGCATTTACATAACGAAAAATCAATATCACACTACATATCAATATATCGCCATCCAAAAATACTTTTTGATTTTTTCAGTAAATATGATTGTTTTTTGTCGTAAGTTTTTATTAAAAAAATCTAATTTGCTGATATAGTTCTACGGGTGAAATTATTTTACATTTCTGTTTCAAATTTCAATTTGCATTGAGCAATTGAGAGTTGTGTGACGGTGATTGGTTAAGTTCAAAAAAAAATAATGTTCTCGATGGAAATCAATGAGTATTATTTGTAAAAAACAAACTAATATGTTAAATGTCTTGAGATATATGAAAAGTAAATATATTAATTTTATCTAGAGTGTACATACTAAATGAATAATAATATTTCATTTATATATTTATATATTTTATTTATATATTTCATTGTGATTGATGAAATATTTCAGATATTTATATATTTTATTTATATATTTCATTGTGATTGATGAAATATTTCAGTAACTCTCAGTATATTTTTAATTTAAAAAATTACTATATTACTATAATTTAGTAAACATTGTCATTAAGACAAAGTAGTCGTGGTAAATCTTAGGTCAATATAATTTAAATTACTAAACATTAATAAAACATAAGATTACGTTATATGTTTTTTTTATAATACGTTATATGTAATTAAAGGTGAAGTGCAAGAACAAATTGACCCACTTAATTTGTAATGAATAAAATTGATATATACAATTCAATCCATATTAAATTATGGTCAAATAGTCCAAAGCTGTTACGAATTGCTACAGCCAAAAATTAATCATTATAAACCTATAGTTAAGTTGCATAGGTAAATAAAATCAGTTTTTACTTTTATTTAAGTCAAGATAGCCTTCACCGGACAAATTTTGACCAATTTAATGTGATTTGCAAAAATATAATTTATTTTTTAATATGTTCACCATTTTCTAAAAAAAATGTTCACCATTAATTTTCTGATAAATTTGTATTATACCTGTCATATTCACGAGTTGAGCATAAATTTCACTTAATTAGAAACGGTTAGACAATTTAAATAATCATGGTCATGTTTTCATGTACTGCAAATTAATTCGGTTCAGTGTAGTGCAACTTCAGTTCAGTCTAATTATGCATATTTATAAATTAATATTCACATAAGTTTGCTTCAATTCAACTGAGTTCATTTTAATTTAATTCAGTTTTAATAAGTTGAAAAAAAACTTATACTTTCGATTTTCATAAATCAATATGTATTATGAATCAGTTTAAATTTAAAATTTAAAATTGAATTTGATTTGTTTTATTTGAAAATTTTGATTGAAGATATATAAGTAGTTGCTTTGCAAATTTTTTGACATATGCTTTTTTCCGGCATCAAACCATATATATAAGTGTTTGGTTATAACTATTTTTTTGTTCTATTTTAGAGATAAAAGTAATCCAGCAAATAACTATATAATAGTTAAGCGTAACAACTAACCGAAACTGACACTAACATAAAAATATAATGGTTAACAATCATAAAGGGAATTAAACTAGTGTTTAGGACTTAATGCAACTACGATTGTAAACGGGGTTTATTAGGGCAGATAATACATTCTTCCTTCCCATTAAGGTTCCAGGGAAAAAATTATTCATATCCTCATTAAGGTTTTGGCAAAAAAATTTCTCCATCCTCTATCCGGATTTTCCCAATACTAATTAGAGATTCCCCAATTCTTCGTTTTAAAGTTATAATAAGTTTGAAAACTTTTTTTATAAGAAGTACGAAGACTTAAAATATATTAAAAGTTCAACACTAAAATTACCGAAAAAAGTGTATATAATTAGTGTTTAATCTGATATATGTTTATAAAAGTTGATATATTTACATGTAAATTACTATCATCAAATTAGTTACATAACTAAGTGATTATTATAAAAAAAAATTACAAGAAATTTTTGAATATTATTCGGGATATATTCGAGGATTCCTTAATTGAAATTATCAAGGTTGGGTTCGGGGATTCTTCGGGATTGGGAATGCATTCTCCATCCTTGTTAAGGATTTGGGGATAAAAAATTCCCCATCCCCGCCTTATGGGGAATGTTATATATATATATATATATATATAAATCAAATATAAAATAATTCGAATCCTAAACTTTATTGGATGCGAACAATTATATTACCAATAATTTATTAGGAATATTGTTTTGTTTTCAGATATATTAATGTATAATATACACTCAATAACAACAAGATTTCTCTCCTTTGAACAACTAAAATTCACTCTTATTTCTTAGATGTACATCAGCAAATTACAAATATAAGAAACTAAACTGAAAATTCAAATGATTATTATTTTTACAAAAAAAAAAAATCCCATTTATCTATTTCCTTGTCACTTGGCTTCTGTACGCTAAGCTAATTGCCCTTGTATTTACATAAAATTATGGTATTTCAATTCAATTCAATTTTTTGGAATTCAAAATAAAAAAAGGCTTAACTTAAAATATGGGTATCAAAATATATCATCTTTAATTATGATTGTGAAATTAATACTCAAATATAATTTTAATTTTAAATGAAAGCAATATTGTAATCCAACTAGAGGCAGCAAAATAATCTAGTATCCTTTAAAAAACTAATATTCTACCTTAAGGTCTTCAACACACAAATATGTTTTGTTTTCTTAATATGAAGTCGAATACAATCCAATAAGCATCACTGAAAGTTGTATAAACAAGTCCAAAATTTGTTCTATGATTATTTACAACAACACCCAAAACAATATTGGAGTCAAAATGTATATTCGTAATTAATTTTCTTTTGTGTTGGTAGCCAACCATATCATAGTAATGGATGATAAAAGAGTAGTGTCAAAGTGAATAGTTTTTTATAATCTCGTTATAACTTATGAGTTGTGTAGTATAGGTAACCTCAATTTATCAGAATACAAATACAGTAAAATCTCTATAAATTAATATAGTTGAGATAAAAAAATTTATTAATTTAAGGAGGTGTTAACAAATCGATAAATTTATAATTATTAATTTATAAAGAGTTTTTGATATCAAACAAAATAAAATTTTATTTATATATATTCAAATACAATGAATTGTACTATTTTATTGTATTATACTTTATTTTAATAATATTATTTATAAATTCAAAGTATGTAAATAAGATTCAGTGTAAAAAACTTGAATTGATTCATTGTATTTTCATAGAATCTGTTTAATGTAATATACCGATAATATGCACTGTTGTATATAAACAAAGATATAACAAAAAACACATCAAACAACGTCTTCTTATATAAAAGATATCACAATGAATTAACGAAAACATTGTTTGACTATAAAAGAGATAATTACTCGTGCACTCAGAAAGATCTTCATATGTGACTCGAAGATAAGTTTTATCTAAAATTAGTTATGGTACAATGGTTCTGTTCTCTTTAACTTCTGAAAGTTGAATTGAACTAAGCTTAACTTAACTGAACTTATTTTAGTGTAAATTTATAACTATACATAGCTGAACTTAACTTAACTTAAAATAATTGAATTGTAATTGAAGAGAACATGACCAATATCTAACACACTAGAAAACAATGGAATCGTATTTCACAAAATTATAATATACATGAGTGTGTGACTCAACCTAAAATCAAAAAATACATTTCCTTAAAAAATTATTAATTTAAAGAGTGATAATTTATGAAAAATTTACTGTTAATATATATTCATTAGTAGATAGTGATAAACCTAAAATTTCTGACTATATACACACATATATATACATATATACACACATACACACACACACACACACATATATATATATATATATATATATATATATATATGAGCCGATCATGAAATTATTATTGTAGTTCGTTTTTTAAGTTTTTATTGTTATTGTCATTATTTAACTTCAAAAATATATAATTTTAGAACTTCTTATGCAGCTTTTCTCGTTTTAACAAAACATCCCTTCAATTACTTACGTCGAATAGATTTTCAACATTGCATCCAAGAATATAACATCATATATTGATAGTGTTTTTGTTTAATTTACCACTAAAACTGGTAATAAAAAATATACTTTCATTTGAAACAATCTAAATTTTTTTATGTATGAATAAAATGAATGCTACGATTATTTTAATTTTTACAAAGTGAATACTTTGCCCTTCAACAGATCTTGATCAGTATTATGAAATGTTACCCAATAGTAATTGTGTTATCATACAAAAATCCTATAAATTGAGTCTCACTTTGTTATCTCACTCATAATACTATAAGAGTGTAGAAATAAATTTGCTTATCTATCACATATATTAATAAGTGTATAGCACATTCACCTTAGTGAATTAAGCAATTTAAATATTTTTTTCAACTTTTTAAATATCTCTTCAACCTTTTTATTTAGTTTTTCTCTTATTTATAAATGTAAATTACTAACGTTTCCCAATACTCTCAACTTTTCCCGTATCAGATATGAAAGAGATGATATACACATATATGTTAGTAATGAACGGGGAAATTATTTTTAATGTAACATATAATTATAATAAATAATACATTTTTATTAATATTAATGAAAAATTAAAAAAAAGAAAATAAAATATGAACAGAAGAGTAAATATTTGCAGTTACAATTAGAACTACTAGTTGTATTAGTAAAATGAGGGCAAAATCAAAAGATCGGGATGAGAGAAAGCGACGTCATTAAAAGTGTATTTGGGACCCACGCGTCACTCTCTTCATGGCTGGAACGTTGGCGCCTTCGTGTGGCTCCCTACCCCGTGTAGTTCACCGCGTTCACTCACGCGTCAGCGTGTTATTCAAGTTCTTTTTTATTTTATTTTATACCAAAACTACCCCTCCGCCGGATTACGGTTATTCACTATCATCATAAAACGCGTTCTCAACTTTCCTAATTGAAAATTCCAATAATATTTGACAATAATGGAAACAATTATAATATATAGTTTCGGTGAATTTGCCTCACTATTATTATGTATTTGACATATTTTTCTTTGTCGTATATATGGCTTTCTTCCCCCTTTATATCCAAAACAGAAAGGCATAAATATATATATATATATATACACGTACACACGCATGGTTAAGAAATAAGAAACTTGTAATTTATTCTCATTCAAACAAATTATAACTATTTGTGCATTTTATTTATAGATTTTGAAGTTTTTTTTTTTTTTGATAAAATATATCGCATAATCATGTATAAACATCACTCAAATGGTTTATCGTTTACTAAAAATTTTCATAATTTGTCTTAGTTTCTCAAACTTGGTTAAAGTGCACTAGTTTACCTTTGAATTTTTACAAAGTTTCTTTTGATCTTCTAATTTGTTAAAAGTGCACAGGTTTACTCATTGGAAATTCGCGTATCGCCTTCCAGTCAGGGAGAGACAAGTTAGAAAAATGAATTTATGAAAGATCAAACCAATCAGATGATAGCATATAATGTTTTTATGGACAAACTGATACACTTTTACCGAACTTCGGGAACTAGTTTATAAAGCAAATGGCAATTTAGGTTTACAATAAATCTTTTGGGCTAACTTGAGATGCAATTCAAGTATTTAGACAAAGAAAATTTAATGAAATTTTTATGATGCATTTGAAAAAAAATTCAAGTGAAATTCATTTTATGATAAAACTAAAGCCATATACCATAAAAGTGTTCAAATACCTCAATAAACATGTACTTTCCGTCGCTCCATTTAAAAAGTAACAAATTTAAAGAGAAAAAAAAAATGAAAATTAATTTTAACGAAAAAATACGTTTAAATGACCGCAAAACTATAAAAGAGGCAGGTTAACCCCTGTTTTTATTTATTCTACCTGTGCAGTATACTGAAAGAAGTCTTTGCAGATTTTGTGTTTTGTTTGTACGAAAGAGCATATAATTAAAAAAAACAATAAGAATTGGTGAGTGAAAACGGAATCTTTAGTTCCAATTCAAGCTTATAACATATATTCTTTTGTTGTAGTATAAGTATAACAGAATAAAGAAGTGGATAATAGCACGGCGGCGAACACGTCATCGAGCAGGTGAGTGGGACCCTCTTGACACGTAAGACAAAAGGTGACAAATATGCCAGCTAAATAGCCAGCTGTACCGCTCACAATTTACGCGTGGCAGAAGAAGAGAGTTAAATGAATAATGCCATTCGATATTCCTCAAGCAGATGCAGCTGTCTCCAACTTTGATGCCAAATGGGAAGAGTTTATCAGTTTAAATAAAAGGCAAGTGATTCATTCCGCGCCATTGGCTCAATTTTGACTAAATATAACGTGGCTGTTATTATTTTGGTCTACTGAATTATCTTCCGTTGACTTTACGTTTTGAAAGATATAATATTTTTTTTGAAAAACATTTTGAAAGATATAATATGAAAGATAGAAGAGGTTAAGCCCGAGCAATTACATTGAATAAAACTAATATTCATCTGTTGGTTCAATTGAATGATCAAACCAAATACAACAAATCGAATAGACATTTAATTATGAGTCAAAATAAAAAACAATTGAACTGATTTATTTAGTCGATCGGTAATATATGTTAAATGATGTTGCAATATGTTGTAATTTAATATATTAAGTTTCATTATTTTAATAAGCTAAATGCAATTAAAATTCAACTATTATTTAAAATTGTAACAATTAATTAAACAACATATTGTGTTTCTATGAAATTGCATTTATAGTTTATAAATAAAAAAACTTTCATGTTAAAATAATAGACTAGTGAAACATTATTCTTAAAAAGAAAAAATAGTTATAATGCTATTAATATATAATTCATGAACCTAATGGTGTAAATAAACTGTTTTAAATTAAAATATAATGTTATATATAATTATTATATAATATTAATTTAAGTCTTTTCCAAAATTTTCTAGCAATTAAAAAATTTAAAATATAATCTTATATATTATTTATTATTACTATATAATATTTTTAATTAATTGGTTGGTCAAGTTATATTAATTTAACTTAATTAAAATCGAAATGATGGAAAGAATTGAAATTGTTTGAAATTTATAATCAATTGAGATCGCATTGTTTAAATCAAAATCTAAAGTAAACAAGTTGATTTATAACTGTTAGATCAATTGTTTCGATTAGGTTCGATTTTTAACATCCTATGTAACAACTAGATCTCTATTTGCCGTTTACGTGTAACCAGTTTCACAATCAAAATCAATAATGGACTGGATAAAATGAAAATTTAGTAGTATTGTTTCAGAAACTACTAAATCATATTATTTGAAACTTTATTCTTTTTTTTTTTTTTTTTTTTGTCATTTAAACGAAAACAATTTCCATGGATACTGTAAAAAATCCTGAAACTGAAGCATTTTGATGATATTAATAATACGCTTTATCCAAATTTTCAAATGCCATTCTAGAAACTTAATTGCTATAATGAAGTCAACAAGACTTGCAAATAACACACTGAAAATAATTTAATAATTCTGTTAACAGTTTAGTCCGGGTCTACAAATAATTATTTTGAGAATTTAAGTTTAACTTTAGTCCAATTTCACCTACTTAGCTTGTATTGAAAATCGAAATGAAGAAACAAGCATGTATTTGAAAGGCTAAGGTTTTATAGTAATTACTAATTACAATTTGAATTTCTAAAGTTAAATAATTATAACATTGATGAGATTTGATTAAATACACTAGTACCTCCCTCCGTGTGTTATGAAAAATTACTTATATTCATAGCATTTTATCTTTGTAATATTATAACATTCTTGTATTATTAATTTTTGTATTGAATTTCTTAACATAATATATGCTTATGAACAAAATTGATCTTATATCCTTAAAATATAGGGATTAAATTAACGTTAAGAATCTTTTTATTATTATTTTATCCTTTGCAATCATACATTGAAAGTTATAAAATTTTTTTATTAATTGTAAAAATAAAAAATACTTTCTACAATTACATACCTCATATAATAGTAAAATAAAAGTATATATGCCAACAAGTACTTGTTATGACAACAATTTTGATAAATCACACATAAAATAAGATGTAGAGAAATTATAGTATGATAAAAATAAACACACGAGAAGGTATAAATATTTTTTTCAAAACATAAAAAAGTATTAATATATTTAATCAAAATTTAAGAATATTATAATTATAATTATAATTATTTACCGATAAAACTTAATTATAAAAAAGTAGAGTAGTTGTCTTGAATCAAAATATCAAATCACAACACAACATTAAATAAAAAATGCTACTATTCAATTTAAATATGCAATTAATAATATAAAGAAAACATAACAGCGATTAAAAAATAAAAAGAAAACATAACAGTGGAAAGTGTAAAAAGTTAAAAAGAATAAAAGTACGCTAATTACGGACTGTAAAGAAGCAGGAAATCAGGAAGATTCATGCCAATTTTTTCCCAATATTGAGAGTATTAAGTGTTTTTTAGGTTGACGTGGTTGATGTTTTAATATGTTATAGATTGAATTTGTAACTCTAGAGATCATAGGTTAGAATCACATCTGAGATGGGTTGAGATTTTTTTTTATAATTTAATAATATAAGTGAATTTGTGCAGTATTCTTTTTTAAAAAAAATGTAATTTTAGGGTCATACCGAAAGATAGTTTTGTTTTAAGGTTGCACCTAAAGCTCCTAATTTTCCATATGAATATATTTGGAGTTTGTTTATTTTAATTTTTAATATATATTTGATAAATACATACTTATGATTTTGATTCAAATTACTTGAATTTTTCAAAGTTTCTCCTATCCTTAAACTTGATCAAAGTGTGTCAATTTACCATATTAATGTTACATGTCAATTTTTTATTCGTTTAACTTTTCAAAGATATAATTATTTTTTTATTTCTCTTCCTCCAATCAAATACTGACGTGACATTCAGTGAGCAATACACTTTTACCAAATTGAAAGGTTAAGGAGGATAGTAAGCCACTTTTTGAGCTAATTTCGGACTGGTGAAGATATAATTCAGGCTCTAACAATTCATTACATTATTTACAAGTTATAAAAGGAGTCTTTGTGAGAATTAATTTAAATATTTGTATTACAAATTAGACATGTTCATGGCTGAGTTATATCCTCCCAACCCGAATCCACTTCTCTCGGCTGGGCTATAAGGTGGGACATTCATTTTTTTACAAAACCCGATCCGAGCTTGAACCTGCTAAAAACTAGAATTTTGAGGGTTATACTTGCTATATATATTACCCAAGTTCAGCCCGAATCCGGCCAATGATTAAATATTTATATATAAAATATATTTATATATTATATTTTAAAAAATAGTTCTGTAGATTTATTTATTAGAATTTTCAACTCTATTACAATAATTCATACAATTTATAAGAAAAAATTGAAGTAAAAAAATAATCATATATAAATCTTAGACAATTATATTAAAAATTATGTTTTACTAATATTTACTTCATCAAAATTATGAAAAAAAAAATATTATTATGTATTAAATTTGAAAATGACATCGTAAACTCAAACTAATATGTTAAAATGTGATTTAACATGAATTTGTCTTGATTTTTTAATAAAAAAAATCGATAAATTTTCGATAGAAACGTGACCCGGGTCTGAGGTCTATTACAAACCCAACTATACGTTAAAATATTGTCGGCAGCTAGCTGCAACTTATTTAATTATTTACGTAAAGTAAAACAATGCAATGGGTATGGGACCAACAAAAACACGAGAATCAAGAAAGAAATAGGGTCAATGCCTGTGCTTTCATGTTGTTTTCCCCTTGCATTTCTTCTTTTTCACTTTCATATGTATATACTAATGTTTAATAGCTTTGTTTTAATTAATTACTACGCTACCAATGAAGGTGAATTTCAGATGTAAACGTGAAGCATGCAATATACTGAAGCATCAAGTAACGCCGTTCAATTTTAAAAATATTTTGAGACATCGAAAATAATCCACAGATTAACAAAGCTGTAAAAAATGTATGGAGTGTGTTGGAAAATTTGATGTTTTAAGTTACTTTCAAAAAATTTCTATCCTCCATGGGGAACTTGATGTTGATTATTTTTAGTTTATATTGATATGTTTTATACGAGCTTGTAAAATTATGAGAGATATAAGATGGACTCTCGCGCACATGAAAGAAATAGTCCAACCACATTTTTTAGTGCAAATTGTCTAATTCTCAACAATTTTATTTTATTTAATGTTTTATGCTTAAATGCCCAACATTTATATTTCAACAATAATATTTTGTTGGCTATATGATGCTGCATTTGGTAAAATGTTTCTACTCGCAAAATTTTACAAATACGAATTACAACTTATCATTCTTATTTTCTTGATATATACACAATCTCTTGTTCTTTTACCATCTCTGTTTATATAGAGACGAATGAGTAGTTCAATCCTGGAAGGAACTTTCAAAGTATCCTTTAAAGACAGTAATTAGCGCGACTCTGCTTTGTTAATGCTACTGCTTTGCTCATCTGTTTTTCAAATTCAGTTTGTGTGTCAAAATTCAGCATGCATTCCCAACAAGGTATATCCCATATCGGAAATAATAAAATATATTGAGTGGTATATGAGTGAAAGAGATTGAGCCTTAACACAAATCAATTTTTTTTGTGTTAGATGAACTCAACTCCACTTTTAGGCTCACTCTATCGAATCTAATACTCTCCAGACTCACGAATTATCTAGAAACACATTTTGATTTTCACAAGTTAAAATTGGTAGCTGAAGTTCGATGACATGACATTGTATTATTTATGATGCACGAGTAAGTTTAAAAACAATCAGGACTAATGTAGCTACTCTGTTGGATGTTATTTACAATCACTTGTACTTGAATGTAGAAATATGATGGTATCTATAAATGTTTCCCTTCTAATAACTACATATTTTTATTTCTAATTGTAGGACCCGGTAGGGTGTAAAATAGGTCAGAGGGGGGGGGGGGTGAATGACTATTTTTCGAGAACACTATCTTACTTCAGTTGATTTTTGGACCGTTGCCAGGAATTCTACCGTTGTCTCCCAATATTATTTCTGTTAACAATCTGTTAAAGTAGCTCGTCCAACTCTGATCCGCGCCATGCTGTATCAGGTTGATTTGGGGGGTCCACTTTGTATTGCAGATACGTATTAGATTAGAAGGTGAGATTTGTTCTTAATATCGCAACAACTTTTGTTTTGTAGTAGATTGAAGAACAGAGCGCGCGGTGGCATTAAATGCGAAGTCAGCTTTCTTGACTTTTAGCGCCGAAAGACTAAGTTGACCTTTTACAATCATCAGAATGACTTTTTGACATTCTGAGTCTTGAGTGATCTTCTGAGATATTAAATACCTCATCTGACTTTAATTGCTTCTGAACATCTATAGCTCTACTGACGAATCTTTGTGCTTCTGAGGCGACTTCCTTCTGAACTTTGCTTCTGAACTCAGAACTTACAAAACTAAATTATCTTCAGAATCTAAAAATCTCCCTCATTTTGTTGGTTCAGAGTGAAGTCAAGTACATGATATACTTACTCCCTCATAGTCTAATGCTTAAGTTCAGAGTTTAAGTTTTAAAATCATACAAGGAAGTCAGTACAACGAAGAGTTGTATTTTTGGAGCGAAAGTAAAAACTTTTTATTGATGATGAGTATAATTTTTTTACAATACAAGATGATGAGTACAAGTTTTTACAATACAAGTATTTGTAATGAATTTATTTACAAAGGTTTTTCTATAAGAGCTAAGAATTCATCATTTTGAGTCTCCTTCCGCTGATCTATCTCCATGGCACTGCTTGAAGGTTGATTAGAAGTTATCCATCTTTCCCAGATCTCCTTGAAGCTGTGCTTATCTTTCTCCCTCTACTCAGCACCAACAAGCTGAGCGACTATCTTCTGCTCATCAAGCGCAAACCTCTGGATGACATCATGAACAACCTTTACATTTTCTTGAAGAGGAGGGATAATCTGCTGAATCAACCTTGCAGCTTTGCTGGGGATAGAGGGAAAGATGCTTTCAAAGATCACTTGGAGAGCCTTCTGATTCCATATCCACTGAGTGTTTAGCCCATTCGCCAGATGCTACAGGAACTGAATAATCTCACTATCATGTAAGCAGAAGGAGTGGAGAGATAGGCCACTTAGCTGATTACTTAAATCGTCAATGCTCTTCTGAAGAGCCTCTGAAGTGCTTGCATTTCTTACCACCATGATGTCTCTTGCTTTAGTAGTGGTCTTAGTAAGCGCATTAATATACTCCTTCAGCTCATCATCTATATCATCAACAGTCTCATTCTTCTGAGCAAAGGTAGTTTTAGTTATCTGCTTGTGAGCATCTTCAGCAGCTTTGAAGATTTCAAACTTAAGCTCTCTCTTGGAATCCTCATTAGCCTTGAGAGTTTCATCCTAAGAAGTAGTAATTTGCTTCAACATCTCATCAAGACTAGATTGGATTTTCTCCCGCTGCCACAAACAAAAGGCATTCTGGGTCCTGAGCATCTGGACTTCATTCTTCAACCCCATGGAGAATACTGTTGAAATGCGCTCAATGGCTATCCCCAGAGCAGATATGACATTAGCTATCTACCTCTGAAGAGCCTCTTTCACCCCGCTGACTTCATCATGGATTATCTCCAGACCCTTTTCACCAATGGCCATTAATCCGTTCAGCTTTTCCAGAGAATCTAAGATGTCCATGTAATTGCTGAGTCTGGTTTCCATAAGTGGCTGCAGATGTTGAATAAGTTCAAAGTGAATATGGCTTGGAAGAGGAATCTTGTCTGCTCTTTCTATGATTATCTGAGCCTGCTTAGAGATGAGAGTGACGCTCTAGGCAAGTTGGCGGTTGAAAGGAGCAATCTTGATATCCATAATTGAGTCATTAAGGCGAAGAGACATTGTAAGGAGATCATCAAGTGTTTTCCCTATGTGATGGATGGAATTGACAGGCACAGGAGCATTAGAGTGTTCTCCCTCAGCAAGATCACCCATCATCCATCCCCTTCTTCCAAGGGACTCATCTCCTTAAATCCTTTGATCCGCAGGTCTAGGGATTAAAGTCAAGGAGCTGTTTGGATCCACCAGAGCCCTTGGACCAAAGCGACGCTGTTGCTGCTGTTGTTGTTGCTGGTGTTGCTGCTGAGTCTTGGACTCCCTCATAATCTGAACATCTTCATCTTCACTCACATCCTCCAGCAATACTTCATCTTTCTTTTGACCTTCCTCATCCTTATTATCTTCCTTCCTCATATCCTCTGGCCCGATGTTGTGCTTGGCAAAGACTGAGCGGGCTATGGTTACGAATTCATCAGCAGGATCTGATGTTAATGACTGAACACCCCATTCAGCCACTATAGTCCTCTGAGCTTCCTCCTTCTAAAGAGCTGATAGGAAAGGATCTTCCTCTGGTAGATTCACTTTCATCAGAGATTGCTTATCAACCTTTTTCTTTTCTTCTTCTTTCTTCTCCTTGTCATCTTCCTTCTCTTCAGTCTTCTCCTTAGCTACTTTATCCTTAATAGCCGCGGCCTCAATCTCCTTTGTAATCTCTTGAGTAATTAATATTGCTACCACAAGAGGATCCTTAATATTTGAAGTTAGAGTTCCTCCTGGTGTAGATAAGAACTATTGTGGGGTCTCAAAAGTTGCAACGAAAAGATGAGAAGGATCAAATGCAGCTTTCTACTGATCTAAAGAGGGAGACTGTGGCTTCTTTTCCAGCAGGAAATTTGTAGGATTTGCCACCTTTGGAGGAACAAGACTTGGAGCTACTAGAAGAGCTCCTAGAGGTAAGTCAAAGTCCACTGATGTCCCTTCTAGAACTTTTCCATCCACTTCTTCAAAATCATCCTCCTTGTCTCAGAGGTGCTCTTCTCTTTCAGCTTTGTTGTGAATTTTTCTGGTGCAGGTACTCTTCTACCTTCTGACAAAGCTCTCTTCTCTGCTTCATCAGCTGTAATCCTTATATCTCCCATTGTTCCTTTCCGAGGGACATGAGTGAAGACTTCTACTAAGCTCAGGTTCATTGCTCTAACCATGTCATCTTTCTCAGGATCATCCTCTAGGATTATAGTTTCGCCATAGGTTTTGGCTTTCTTCTTCTCCTTCTCCTTTTCCATCTCTTCTTTCTTCTCCTCTACCTCTTCAGCTTCATCTTCACTGGGAATGGCCATTTTTGGGTTAAGCTCTCCCCTCTTCCTTTTAGCCAAGATGCTGATAGGTTGTCTATCTTCTTCATTATCAGAGATGTTTTGCTCCAAAGGCTTTGACACGTACTGGAATTTGTTCGTAATTTTCCCTCAATCACTTCAGCAGGAGTTATTAATACTCCCTCAGCAACAAGTGCCTTACTTCTGTTGATTATGCTCCTTTTTACCTTAGGGACTTCTTCTTGTTTCAGCACAGGGTCCCTCTGCCTTTTCGGGGAGACTTCCTCAACCCCTTTTGCACTTTCTCCCTTTTTGGCAGCCCTCAGCTCCTTCTCCCTTCTCTTCTTCATTAGATCCTTCTTCAAGCTTCCTCCCTGTCCCACTTCATTCCATAATCTACCTTCTTATCAAAGGTTTCTTTCATAATTTCACTTCCTAGAGACCCATCCACCTCTAAGAAGTCCACTCCACATGTCACCACAATTCTACTGATGAGACCACCAAGTGTGCATTTATGGTGAAGCATGTGCTGCATTATAATGACTAGCCAGTTTACCTTCTTCTTTTCCACCAAGTGCACCAAGATACAGTGCTCATAGCTTGAAACTGCGTTGGTGGAGTTCATCTTCTGAAGAAGAAGAAGAGCCATTATAAACTGCCAATACCTTAGCTCCTGAGGCATGTGAGTACTAATTTTCTCACCGAACCAACCTTCTGGCATGAAGGCTTTTCTGTTTTAACTTAAGGCATCTTCACATCCTCTTCTAAGAGCGACCCATTTATCCTTCAGATTCAGGAGTTTTGCTAAAAAGGTAGGAGTAATGGTAATCTCCTTGCCTTTTACTACAGTTTTGAGCTCCTACTCGCTTACTGTGCACTTCTTCAGATTCTTGTAAAATTCAAGAACTATTTCTGGATAGGTTGGCTCCTTCAGTTTAATCCACGTGTTAAGTTGATGGAATTTTATGGTTTCTTTGTAGGGACTAGTTTGTAAGAATAATTCATCTCCAAGAAATCTTTGAGAGATGATATTTGAGGGATTTGACCTGTATAGAACAGGTTTAAAGGTCTTTGGAGGGATTTTAATAACAACTTATTGTTCGAGACCTTCCCTTGATGATCTGGTTCTTTTGGGTGCCATTTTTGTGGGTAAGGTTTGAAGAAATTAGGGTTATTAGAAGAGATTTTCTTAAAAAGATTGGAGAAATTTTGAAGTTTTGGTAAAGTGTTTGGATGATGAACAGTCTTCACCTATTTATATGGATAGTTTTAGAGGGATGAAAAGGTAATTCACTAGCGATAACAGTTTCAGCATTTACCATTTAAAATATAGGTAACCGTCAAATGCGTAACTAACGGAGGAATGTGAACAGTTGTAACCTAAAGATCCAGCTTAGAATTCGAATTTTTGAATTTTGATATATGGTGTAATTCCCGGGTTAAATCTTCTGAGATGTAGCACTGTGCTAGTTTCAGAGGATGAATGTTGCTTCTGAGACTGGTTACTCTTCTGAGTAGTTACGACATCTTCTGAGCAATATTCACACTGGGTTACTCATTCCTATTTCTCTTCTAAGGAAGGCGAATTGATCTTTGCTCAGAGGTTTAGTGAAGATGTCAGCTCTTTAATCTTCTGTAGAGATGTATACTAGCTTCACATCTTTCTTGAGAACATGATCTTTTATGAAGTGCTGTCTGATGTTGACATGCTTCATTCTGCTATGCTGAACTGGATTCTTTGACAGATCAATCGCACTTTTATTATCGCAGAGGATCTCTATGCACTCTGACTTGACTCCATAATCTTCGAGTTGCTATTTGATCCACAGTGCTTGAGCAACACAGTTTCTTGCAGCCATGTATTTAGCTTCTATGGTAGACAATGCTACTGAGTTTTGTTTTTTACTATACCAAGAAACAATGTTGTTTCCCACAAAATGACATCCTCCAGTAGCGCTCTTTCTTTCTAATTGATCTCTTCCATAATCCACGTCAATGAATCCTCTTAGTGAGAACTCTCCATTACTTAGATACCATAAACCAGCTTCTATGGTTCCCAGCAGATATCTGAGGATTCTTTTCACAGTACTTAGATGAGACTCTCTTAGATCACTTTGATATCTTACATGGTAGCATACTGTATAGTGAATGTCAGGTCTGCTAGCTGTGAGGTACAGAAGAGATCCAATTATTCCTCTGAATAGCTTTTGATCAATTTTCTTTTCTTCTGAGTCTTTGCTGAGTATAGTGTTGGAAGACATAGGAGTTGACGTTTCTCTTCCATCTTCCATACCAAATTTCTTCAGAATCTCCTTGGTATATTTGGATTGATTGAAGAATACTCCGTTCGAACTTTGTTTGATTTGCAAACCAAGAAAGAATGTTAATTCCCCCTTTATAGATATGTCAAATTCATTCTTCATTTGTGATCTGAATTCTTTACACATCTTTTCTTTAGTAGCTCCAAAATGATATCATCAACATAGATCTAAACAAGTAATATATCCTTATTTCTTCTTTTGATGAATAATGTGGTGTCTATTTTGTTTCTGACATATCCTTTTGAGATAAGGAAACTTGTCAATCTCTCATACCAGGCTCTGGGGGCTTGCTTCAGACCATACAAAGCCTTCTTCAACTTGTAGACATGGTATGGATGCTTTGAATCTTCGAAGCCAGGAGGTTGCTTGACGTACACTTCTTCTGATATGAATCCATTTAGGAAGGCACTTTTCACATCCATTTGGTATAGCTTGAACCCCATATGGGATGCAAATGCATAGAGGATTCTGATTGCTTCAAACCTTACTACTAGAGCGAATGTCTCATCATAATCAATTCTTTCTTGTTGATTGTATCCTTGAGCTACCAGTCTAGCTTTATTTCTGATCACAATCCCTTCTTCATCAAGCTTGTTTCTGAATACCCATTTAGTGCCAATGATGGATTTGTTCTTTGGCATTGGGACAAGATCTCAGACGTCATTTCTGGTGAACAGGTCTAGTTCTTCTTGCATGGTCGTCATCCAACTTTCATCATGTTCTACGTCTTCAAATTTCTTTGGTTCTATGATGGAGATAAATGCTGGATGTCTTGTCATTCTGCTGAGTTGTCTTCTGGTGAGAACAGGATTTTGAGGTGCGTCAAGGATTAGTCTTTATGGATGGTCCTTCTTGGTTCTTGTTTCTCTGGGCAAATCATGATGAACAGGAGCCTCCTTTGCTTCTGGTTGGCTTTCTTCATCTTTATATTCTGAGAATTTGACCTCAGATGGTCCATCCTTTGTTGAGTTTTCTCCTTGGGTTGACTCAAAAGGTTGTTTATGTGAGACAGAGTCTTCATCTTCCTCTGAGCTTCTTCTTTTTCCTACATGGTTAGTTTCATCGAAATCTACATGTACTGACTCTTCTAATGTTGCTGTTCTTTTGAAAAAGACTCTATAAGCTTTGCTATGTGTTGAGTAGCTAAGAAAAATTGCTTCACTAGCTTTAGGATCAAACTTTCCTAGTTGTTCTTTATTCTTGAGTACAAAGCATTTACACCCAAATGCTTTGAAATACCTAATTTTAGGTTTTCTACCTTTCCAGATTTCATAAGGAGTTTTATCAATTACTGATCTAATGTTTTTCCCTATTCAATATGTAGCAAGCAGTATTAACTGCCTCTGCCTAAAAATATTAGGGAAGGTTGTTGTCACTAAGCATTGACTTGGCCATTTCAACTAAGGTTATATTCTTCCTCTCAACAACCCCATATTATTGAGGGGTGTGAGGAGCTGAGAAATTATGTTCAATTCCTCTGGCGTCATAGAAGCCAGCAAATAATTTATTCTCAAATTCTCTACCATGATCGCTTCTTATTTTAAACAGAAGGACTCCTTATTCAACTTCAATTCTATTACATAACCTAGAGAACCCTTCATAGGCTTCAACCTTACTACTTAGTTGAATAACCCATGTATATCTGGAATAATCATCTACTATGACCATGGTATATCTATATCCACCCATGCTTATGGGAAGTACAAGAGTAAACAGGTCTTGATGGACTAATTCTAAGACTCTTTTAGATGAAATATCAGATTTAGATTTAAAGCTTTTCTTGAACTACTTTCCATACTGACATGCGCTATACAAGTGATCCTTTTCGAAGTTTAAGCTTGGCAGACCCTCAACAAGTTTCTATTTGACTAATTTGGTTAGAAGATTCATGTTAGCAAGTCCCAACCTTCTGTGCCATAGCCATGACTCTTCTTCTTTAGTCATTAAACATATATCCTTCTTTGATTTATCATTTAAACACATTATTGACTCTAGGAGTATAAATTAAAGTTTTATTTGACTTAAAGTCACTGACGGAGCATCCTTCTGAGTCAAAAATGACTTTTCTTCCTTGGTCACATAGCTGAGCGACACTCAAAAGATTGAACTTCAATCCATCGACAAGGGAGACTTCTTCAATTTTGATTACTGATTCAATGGTTCCTTTGCCAATGATTTTACCCTTTTTGTAATCCCCAAAGCTTACATTTCCATATCTTTTACTTTCTAATGAGATGAATGATATCTCATCTCCTGTCATGTGTCTTAAGCATCCACTGTCTATAAACTAGATTTGTTGACCTTCTGTGGATCAAAGACTTACCTGCAAAAGTAAATGGTTAGAATCTTCGAACCCAGTTTCCCTTGGATTTGGGTGCATTGTAAGTTAGATCTGGCCAATCATAAGAATCATAAAAACCATTCTTAAATCTACAAATAGAGGTTGTATGGTTTTTCTTTCCACAAAAGTTGTAGAAGACCTTTACAGATTCTCTAGCTTTTTCTCTCTGTAGAGTTCTGGGAGATGGACAAAGATCAAAAGGTTCCTGAAGTGGTTGCCTCTTAGGTATGACTCTTCTTTTGGCTTGTGGATTTTGCTGAGTCATCTTCTGATATCTTTCCTTTTGATCGCTATTTACGTCATATCTATATCCATACTCCTTATATTTCTTTTGCTTTGGAGCTGAAGATTCACTTTGATACATCCTTTGAAGATTTTGCTTCTGAGAGGCGTTTGTTTTCTGAGAATGCTTCTTCTGAGAATGTTCCTTCTTCTGAGGGCGCATCTTTTTTTGAGGCGGCTCATTCTTGTGAGATTCTGATTTTCCAAGCAGGGTTATTTTCCCCGATATATGTCCTTCTACCAACATTACTCTTCTGCTGAGGTCGGTGGCGTTGACTCCTACCAAAACCAATTCTTTCTTAAACTTTTCAACCTCAGTTTTAAGCTCTCCTTGTCTCTTGTGAATAGCTTTTTTATAATTATCTCTAGCTATTTCTAGGATACATAAGTCTTCAAAATCTTCTTCCAGAACCTTCATATGTTTTTTGTTCCTTTTAACCTGCTTATAAATTTGTGCAAGTAGTTGCATGATTTCATCAGGAATATTGAGTTTGGAATTTACCTCATCATTCTTCTGAGGTTTTCCTTCTGAAGTTGAGATTTTCTCTATGCTACTATGCCAAGACTCAACTGTTGGGTACATATCATCTTTAGTCATGAAGCATATTTGAGCAGTTTCTTCATTTTCAAAGGAATCTGCAGAGCTCTCTTCTTTACTATCGCTCCATGGTACCATCATAGTTTTCTTTCCTTTATCCTTTCTTAGCCTTGGGTAGCTTGATTTAATATGTCCATACTGGTGACATTTAAAACAGGTTATAGGTTTTTGATTTTCACCTTTGGTTTTCTCTTCAGATCTTCTGAACTTGCTTTTCTTCTGGAAGTCTGACTTTTGGGGAAAACTTCTCTTGTTTTAGAACTTTTGAGGGGTTATTGAGTTCTTCTTCATGAACTTCTTGAATCTTCTGGCCAGCATGGCCATATCCTCATCATCCTTTGATGAGCATTCATCAACTTCTTCTGCTCTCAGGATTATTGCATTCTTTCCTTCAGACTTTGCTTTTTCTTTCTTCTGAAAATTCTGCATAGAGATCTCATGAGTGATTAAAGAACCAATGAGTTCATCATACCTGTATGTAGTGAGATCTTGAGCTTCTTTTATAGCTGTCTTCTTAGCCTGCCATTTTTCAGTTAGGCTTTTGAGAATCTTCTTCACTTGCTCCTCTTCTGAGAAGTTCTTTCCCAATCTCTTGAGTTCGTTGATGATGTTTGTGAATCTAGCATACATGTTTGAGATTGATTCTCCCTCTTCCATCTCGAATAGTTCATAGAGTCGTAGATTCTGATTGATCTTTGATTCTTTCACTTTGTCTGTTCCTTCATAGGTTACTTCAAGCTTTTTCCATATCTCCTGAGCACTTTCACATCCTGAGATTTTGTTATATTCTACGACATCTAAGGTAAAATGTAAAAAGTTAATTGCAGCTGCATTACTCTATAATTTTTTCATGTTAGAGTCATTGTATTCATTCTCAGGTTTAGGAGAGACTACCCTATCTACAGTATATGTAGGAATGTATGTGCCATTGGCTATAGTAAGCCATGCATACATATCCTGAGTCTGTATGAAATTTTTCATTCTGTTTTTCTAGAATGTATAATTCTGTCCAAAGAATAGTGGGGGTCTGGACACAGACAACCCTTCTGGGAGTATGTGTGTGATCATATTTCCAGGTAAGTGCTTCATGTTATTTTCACCCATTTTAATATTTTACTCTAGATTTGTTGAGTCTATTTTGGAGTTTTTGCTCTGATACTAATTGTAGGACCCAATAGGGTGTAAAATAGGTCAGAGGGGGGTGAATGACTCTTTTTTTAGTACACTATTTTACTTTAGAAGGTAGTTTAATTACAGCTTCTGAAGATGCTTCTGAGTAAAAAGTTTTACTCAGAACCCCTTTATGTATTTATGTATTTTTAATGCAGAATGAAATAGCATAAGTATAATAGAGCAAGGTAAGAAAATTTGCAAACAGAGATTTTATCCTGGTTCAGCTTTTGCCTAATCCAGTCATTGGAAACTTGAGTCCAAGATTTAATCCACTATCAACTCTTCTTCTGGTGAAGAGTAAACCCTTTACAATACTTTGATTGAAGTACCCTCCAACAGTCTTTACTGAGCTATACCAATACAGAAGTACCGTTCTTTTATATCTGAGGCTCTGAGCTTCGTCTCTCTTAAGTACCTTCCTTATGAGATTACCTAGCTCCCTCACACTAACTTACCCTCAGCTTAGTGTGATTTACAACAGTTTATAAGTAAATGGATTTTATGAACTTCTGAACTTTGTT
>CATIWQ010486510.1:0-14880 GCA_949673415.1 Euphorbia schlechtendalii | reverse complement strand
TACTATATTATAGTTACATTAATATTATTATTATATCAATAACATTAGTAATTATCACTATTTAAAAATTATTTAGACTATATTTATATTCAATATTAACTACATTAAATAATAATTATTTTTCTATATTAATATTTTTATCAATGTTATTCTTTTTATTATTATTACTGTTATCTTTAATTAAAGATTAATTAGAATAATCATTATTATAATTAAAATTTATGGACATGAACTGAACTTAATAGACCTTAACTGAACTGAACTGAACTGAATGGACCTGAACTGAACTGAACCGAACCAAATTGAAGGTGAAGATAACACGGCCTTCGTTCTAACATATAAAAGTCACCGGCATCCGGAAAACATATATTGGATGGAAGTGTCAGCTTATAGTCAGCGTCCACATTTCCACTCACAATCTAATTATATAAACACTCCAATTAAGTTTAACTAAAATAAGGCTAAGTACCAAAAATCAAGATGTCAATGTAACTCCATGATTATATGAAAAGGATTAACGACCTCACAACAAAGACAAACGCCCTATTATTACCTAAGCAGATCGAGGCCTTGGTGTTGAATGTGTAGCGACATACGGTGGAATCTAAAAACCCTGGTTTGGCCATAGCTTGCAACCTTTTGCAACATAAAATTACCATGTCTCCAGCCCTCGTTCTTAGTTCCAGAAAATTGCGACCAATTTCATTATCATGCTTCGCGACACATGGTCTAAAGAATGAATCATATACATAGGTCGTTCCCTGGCATAATTGACAAAAGTTGGACTTATAAAACAATTAATATAGGTAGATAGCTATCACTCCTAGTTATCCCCGATGAAAACATACCATAGTTTTAGATACCACAAGTATATAAAAAATGCAAGCTTAGCTTCACTGCACATTAGAACCCTTCAAAAATGAAAGAAAAGGAAGCATAAGCAGATCGCAAACATGACATATTTGAACAGAAATGTTGTAGAACAAAGATTTTCTACCATGAAATAAAAGCATCTCCAATTCTCTCACAGGCTGTCAAGAGCCACCAAAATCCTGCAACTCGAAACAATATGGAAAGAGAGCTCAACTCAAATTCACTTTAACATCTCTAAAGGAAATAAATGGATGAAAATAACTCACCAATAATACTCGCACCAAAAGCTTGCTCAATTTCTGGCCTTTTTTTCAACAGTTTTATACCAACATAATTGAATCATACTCATGTCATTAATGCCAGCATCCTGCAACAACCTATAAAGACCCAACAAAACAATGAGAATGTTTCAGCTGAATATAATCCCAATTCCACACTTAGGCTGACCATGATTATTAATAATATGAAAGATAAACTGAACCATATCAATTATTTATTCTAATCTGGTGATTGATCAGCTTATTAGCATGTTTACAGAATTTAAATTACATGTTTGTTCATAAATAACCATATTGCTACGTATTTAATGCATTTTCAAATCACATCATATATATTTATTTTCCTTGACAGTTTACTCTGACCATGTCATCATGGTCACGTAAAAGTCATGGTTTCCTATATTTTCAAACGAACATCATAGTACTTGTATCGCCAGTTTATAGTTGTGATGCCCTAAAACTTGGCATAATTATTTTTTCTTGCATTTATTTTCTTGTTGCCTTTAACATTACATATTTAAGCACCTTATCAACTATACAACTAGAACATATGAAAATGAGATGAAACTCGGGAAATCCTGGGGATTTCTCCATGACCCACAAAAGCAAATTTGTTTTGTATTTGGACGATAGAATCCACTATTTTTCGAATTAATGAAATACAACCATGAGACCATCTGTTTATGCTTAAACTATTTGAAACATAATGAACCATGAGATTGCAAGAAGATAGACCACTTACGGAGATAACGAGCGATAAGGATGGAACATGACAAGGTAATAATTTAGAGCTTCCAAGATCTTCATTTCCATTTCAAGTATGTCTTTATTTCATACCTATACTTTTCATCAGAATCTGCAGAAATATATATTAAGAATAAGCACCCTTGCCTTCAAAGAAGACCACTATCCAAAACCAAAAAAATTACATATATGATGCTCCATTCAATATCATACATAATTTTTTAATGTAAAATACAAGGAGTCTGACCTGTAGAGTGCTCTCCTCTGCTTTTGCAACCAAGTACAAGCAGGTTGGAGCTACAAACTGAGGATCATATTCTAACATACTCTTTCTGAAAGTTCAAAGTCAAATTAAGAATACCGAGTGATATTAGAATTGGCATTCAAAGAACCAATGAGCCTTGCAGACAAAAAGGATATGTGATTTTAAATTTGGACAACAAAACTGAAGTGGGTATTGCATAAGTACAAGGGAAACAATCGATACGATAGCTTTGCATAAGAATTTAGAAATTTAATAGGAATATGAATGTTCAGGATACACACAAGGAATATGTGTGTAGCAGTTTCAAGATCCTGAATTACACTTATGGGAATGTGGAAACACATACTTCTGTATGCTTAGATGCACCCAAAATCGAATTTGATAGAAATTAAAAAAACATGAATTCAAACAAAACCAGCCATCTACAACCATATTAAAGAAACTGTTATGGTGCACCATAATGCAGAACATGGTACGGAGAGAGATCATTTAGATCATTGTACCAGCACGAATTCAAAACTATTGTTTATTTATTGAAATCAAAACATAATACTCTTACAGTTTAAAGACGATTAAATACAACATATTAGCTACTTGATAAATTTAGAATATAAAAGCATAAAAAATTTTGAAAAATCATTTGAACAACTATAATACGATTGAATTCTAATAAGTTATATAATTGATATAGGATCAGGTAAGGAATGGATTTTAATGCAGGTTTCTTTGTCAACACAAAAAGTTAAAAGTGCCTATTTCAGCTTTACCTACTGCTAAAGACTAAATGATTCTGACACTAACTTGATCAAAAATTGCTTTCCTGCTTGTCTTTTTTAGTAAAAATAGCATAACAACAAGAACAACAACAATCAAATCGGCTCAATATTGACAAGAAAGCTCATTTAAGCTTGACTTTTACATAAAAAAACAACAGAATTAATTTTGGCATTTCTTCTATACTCCCCGTAATCAATCCACTAACAATGCATACAAAAAAATTAGAAGCTCCAGTGGGAGAAAAGATGATATTGCAGCAACATCTTCCATTTCCCCGCAATACAGTATCTGTTGAACTTAAAATTCAAACAGCATATCATATATAACGATAAAATTAACCGCTAAAGAATTCCTAGTTCCATAAATAGGTCAATTTGCGAAAGAAATGATTAGAAACGCGAATCTAACTAACCATAAGTAAACAATCCAACAAAAATTCAAGCATCTGAAGCTACACTCGAGCACTCAATCCTTCAATCAAATGACAAAAAAATGTGCAGAAAGAACGTCAAGATCTTTTAACTTCGATTTAAATAAAATACCAACACAAAACATAAATATTGGAACAAAAAAATGAAGAAATGGCATTGACTAACAACTAATAAATTCTGAAGCGCAAAGCCAAAATTTGATATATATCATTGGAAAAATAACTCAAAAGAAATAATTAGAGATAGTGCTACCTCTTGATGTCAATGATGAGTATTCTGATTTATTATTATCATGAACTGAGGAGATGAGAGTGAAATTGAACGGAGAAATCAAGACTTAAAAAACGTAGGAAAGAGAACAAAGGAGATGACTAGACACCGCTAGAGGAGTTGAAGGAGAGAACGGTGAACAAGCTGTCCATGCAAGTCCGAGAAGAGAACGGCCTGAATGACCTACGGTGAAGGCGAAGAGGGGCAACAACAAAGATGAGTTGCGGATAAGGAGAAGAGAGAGAGAGAGAGAGAGAGGGGGGTGATGTGGTACGGTACGGTATAAAATTAAATATGGTTGTTTGGTTTCAAGGTTATTTTTTATGGTTTTATCATGGATCCGAGAATCATGAAAGTTTAATTTTTTTGAATTACAGATTTGGTAATTCACTGTAATTTTAACTTTTTATGTTACAAAAATAACCTTTAATCAAATCAATTATTACAAATTAACCTTAACCTAATAATTTATATCCACTACACGTCTTTTTCTCTGCTAAATGACTGCTGCACTCCATCTTGTTCGATTGGCTGCGGCATCTTCACCTTCGCAAAGAGGTACATTTTCTTGTCTCCCTCCATTCAATTACTCTGCGGTTATGTTATCATGACTTGCATATAGATTTTTCCATGTTTTTGCTGGCAAAGTTTTTGCAATATTATTTATTTTTGTTGTTTTATGGATGAAAATTTCCCTTTGATCTTGTGATGAAATATTGCTTCTGGATGTGATATGCCTTGCAATTTATCAAATCATTTGATATAGGTGAATGAAAGCAACAAATTAATAAAATGAACATTTAGGTAATTGTGTTAATATTTGTACCGTACCGTACCATCAAACTAACCATAAATTTTAAAAAAACTGTACTATACTATACTATCTATCCAAACATAAATTTTTAAAAAACCATACCATACTATACCGTGCTATACTATATCATACCTTAATGAATTGCGGAGGACCATCAACCAACCAAGGGCTTAGGTTTTATTTTAGTATATTTTATTCATTAATTTTTTGGGAATAAAAATCATCCCGCTATTTTTTTACAGTTCCAGATTATTTCAAGCCACCCTTTTCTAAAGGGTTAGACAAACTAGCATATTTTAAGAAATTTGTATCTAGTGCAACATTTTCGATCGATTTAACAAACGCGCATATCAGTTTTTTCATAACAACCGCCACTCTTTTGAGGCAACATTTTCTATTTAAGTTGATGTAAGTCATCTATGGTGTAGTGCCTTACCTCATTTTTTAAGAAGACCTTTAATTTTCGTACTTGTTTTTCATTCTTACATTCTTTAAGGACAAAACATGATTTAAGGGTGGGGGAAGGGAGTAAGATCTTATATGCTTGCATGTTGATAACCTTATTGTACTTTAAGTGTTTTCATTGATTATACAAGCCCTTGCAATGCATGAAAGTATGAAAATTTTGGTTAAGTATTTCACTTTAAAATACCTTTTGCTTGATATTATGGGTTGTGCATGAAACCCTGTGGACTTTGATTGATGACTATGCTAAGTAAAAATCATGTTAATGAGAAATTTACTAAAATTCTTGAGTTAATTTCAAAGATGCATATTGCAGTGTTTGAATGAGCTTAATGTTCGAAAATTTTTAATCTTTACTTCAACTGAGTAGTCTAGATCAAAAGAAAACCCTCTTTTGGTAAAAAAATTTGAGCCTTAAAATCGATTTCATAAATGTCTTTTTTCTTATTGAGTGGACAAAGTCTTGTTACTCTAACTAGAACTTGCTATGGTAGATGCATGGAATGCTATTTTGTGTTAGTCTCATTAAGATCGCGGTTGAAGTCATGTGTTAGAAGATAGAGGCAATTAGGTTTTACCCTATTAGCTTAAATAACATACCCTTACATCGCCACTAGTTAGCCCCTTTGAGCCTAAAGCCCTTCTTTGTTTTCACACATCACTAACCCTTTCCCTTTCAATTTGATTCCTCTAAATTACCCAAGAACTTTTAGTAATTGGTGCATATAGGAAAGTGCAAGCAGAAGAAATCTAAAAATGTTCAAGTATATTATGTCAAAAAGAAAAGATCTTCTAAAAATTCAAATTTTGGGAACAAGATCTTCATCAATTGGGAAATTTTTTTATCAAAGAATCAAGAGTAAAATCAATTCAGATCCAACCTTCAAAAAACAAATGAAAAAGAGGAAAAATAGAACAAGAATCATATTACAAGGTTGTGTGCTTCAATAATCTTTTTTTTTTATCAATGTTGAATTCCCCAAGAGCTCTAACTAGACATCAAGATTTTCATAAATCTACGGAAATCTCATGAAAATCAAAGGAAAGTTAAATGTTAAAGTTCTTCACACTAAAAACTCCCTCCATATCCTACCCTAACTCTAGCCTACGTTACAACCCTTAAAGACCTGTTGATAACACGTGCCCTTTTCACTTATGTGTGGTGGAGACTTGACCGAATAACAAGCTCATGGTTTTGTGACTTGACTTTGTTGAATGAGGGAATGTTCTTTAAAAATCAGCCTAAACATTGAGTTTGAGTGACATCTAGCAAGGCTTTCTGATCTTGTTTGCTACTTGTTTGAAGTAGAGAGTCTAAGTTTTCTTAAGTTGTATGCTTTGCATGATTCTTAAAGATTGCTGTCTTAAAGATCTCTTAATCCTAATTATAATTTCTGAATTCGTGTTATCTCTTGTAATCTCTAGTTTATTCTTGATTGTAGAACCCAAGTTAATAGTATCTCATAGTACTTAAACATTTTGGAAATAGCAAACTGACTAGGATAGTGAAATTAATTGAGTACTAAGTATACTCTTAATTAATGAAGCTGACTTGAGCCTGTTTACGGAAAAACAACTCAGTTTGCTGAGTAATTAATTAAGTTACAGCTTAGAGTAGGAAAAGCTGAGTCTGTCTTGAGTACTACGTAGTTTAGAAGAATATCAACTCAACTGTGTTGAGTTAGCTTTTATTGATTAAAAGCTGAATTCATTAACACTTAGAGAATTAAATTACACCTGTGTTGCTAACTTCTTTTGTGAGAAATAGAATATTCTTTCGATACTTTTCAAGTTAAAAAAAGATGAAATTAATAAAGATTTTCAGTGGTCCTCACAATTCAAAAAGATGTTAGTACGAAATGTTGGAGATTCCTCACTAAAGTCCAAGACAAATAGAATCCTCTGACATGCTCCATTTTCTCTATGTCTTAGCGCGTCTCTGTAAGCGTCAACAATATCAACCAATTAAAAGATTCCACATTGAATTTCACATGGGTCTCTCTCAATCTATTTTGCTTGAAGATAAACGAGAATTTCTCAACAGGATTTTATCACACCTCAACATTCAAATTTCTATCTCTAAACGTCCCAGAATCTGTCTCAAATGGAAAGATTTGAAAGATATGAAGAAAAGAGAAATTGAAGAACTACAAGGATGAAAAGTTTGCAAAGGCTACTTCGCAAAGCTTCAAGTATAAATAGAAGACAGAAGCAAATGTTCAAACTTGGTAAATCACCTTGAATTTCTTTAAGAGCTGAAACTCTGCGAAAATACTCCCAACTTTAAGAAATTCCAAATTCAAGCAATTAGTAAACAATCATTTCAAATCAGTTTGTAATAGAGAGAATCAATTGCTTAGATTTAACATTGTAAGGACTCAACATTTTATAAGTTGAATTCAGTCTACACTTTCATTTCAAATCTGAGTGTCAGTTTGGGAAGGGTACCCAAACTAAGTTGAGTGGTAGTTAAAAAGAAAGGTGCTTTCTGTAAAATTGTTTCTACCAGTTGTAAAGTTGCTCCGCCTAAGTAAGGAACGAACACTAGTGGATTAAAGCTCAAATAAGGAATCCGGGACTAGAGGTAGGCTTGGGGCCGAACCAGGATAAAATCAGGTGTTAAAGTTCTGAACTTTTGCTTTAGCTTTTATTGCGCCCAACTCATTCATCAATTTTTCTATCGTTAAGTGTTTTTGCTTGAAAACCCGATCCGAGCTGAATAAAGTACTCAACATGAAATTGAAGATAAACTGTGCCAGCGATGCTGAGCAGTTTATAAGTTTTAGACCAACTCAGCACACATAACTCAGAATGCATCTAAAAACTTAAGTTGGTTAAATATTTTTTTATAAATCTTAAAAGTAACCAAGATTCGCATTCACCCCCCCCCCTCTACGGTTATTTACAAGCTGTCTAAGGACCAACATTGACTTGTGTTGTCACTTAGTGGTTGTTTATCTCTTACTCTCTTAGTTGATTGCTTGAGGACAAGCAATGTTCAAGTGTGGGGGTATTTGATAAGTGAATTTATAGTATAGCTCATGCTTTATTGCAATGGAATTGTGCAAGAAAAATCTATTTTTAACAAGGTCTTTGCTAGATTTTAGGTCTCTGTTGGGTGGAGGAAGACCTTTTGTCTTCTGTTAATGAAAGTTGGAATTGGTGGGTAAAAGCTAGCTACAAAAGAGAGTAATCAAGAGCAAAGTAAGTGAGAGGCTGTGATGTGATGTGTAGCAGACATTGGGGAGTGAAAAAGTGAAAATTGACTTTTTGATATTTATCAAGGGTTTTGTTCAAGTGGATATTGTTTATTATTTCTTAAGTAAAATATCTAGATATTTGTAGGGAACTAATGTTAGTTTATTATTTTATCTCTCTGAGATTGGGGAGCACTTAAATATGCTTCCTCTCCATTAGTGAAGCTGCTCCTTGGGATGCCATTTCTATCCATGTTGTAAATATTCTCCATTGATACATCATTAGTAGTTTTCTTCATTATATAATCTGTCAATAAGCAAGACCTTCCTCGAAGGAATATTGAGGAGATCTTCTGATCAATGTATGTTTTACTTTCTTAAAATGCTTTGTTGATTGTGTGATTGAATTCTTAATTTATTATCTTGAACCAAAGATCTATTTCATGTCTAGTAGTATTCGTAAGGATCGAAAGGTGAATTAATTACTATAGAAGACCTTCACACACAAACACATTACATGATATTGAAAGACGATTGCTTGTGCGCCTTGGGTTTCAAAATTATGAATATTACATTGAATATAAAGCTGCTATGTTTTTCCTGTCAAGGATAGAAAGGTGAAGCAAGTTAGGTTTAGCAAGAAAATAAGTTAGCTTAGAAGGCAACTTAGGGACTTAAGGTTAAGGCTCTGTTATCTTCACCTTCAATTTGGTTCAGTTCAATTCAGTTAAATTCTGTTAAGTTCAGTTCAGTTCAGTTCAAGTCCATTAAGTTTAGTTATGTTCAGTTTAGTTCAGTTAAGGTCTATTAAGTTCAATTTAGGTCCATAAATTTTAATTTTAATAATGATTATTCTAATTAATACTTTAATAAAAATTGATAGTAATAATAAATATAGAAAAATATTAATAAGTAGTTAACAATGATAAAAATGTTAATATAGAAAAATAATTATTATTTAATATAGTTAACATTGATTACAAATATAGTAAGAATAATTTTTAAATAGTGATAACTACTAGTATTATTGATATAATAATATTATTAATGTAATTATAATACAATAATTTTTTTATTTATAATCATAGTATTGATTAATAAGAAAATGTGATATGAGATAATAAAAGAAAATATTTATTAATTAAAAAAATCATTACGTTTTTGTAATCCAATAATAAGTGATAATTTGAATCCAGACAACAATATGTTATACTAATAATTATTAGTTCATGTGTCATTGTTACAATAATTATTATTTATATAACAAAATTTTAATTAAATGATTTTGCGTATTATAACAATTTTTTTATTATTAATAGTATTAAAATTGTATTATTAATTATTTTATATATGCATTTATTAATAACATTATTTGTAATGATTAGTATTAATAATTTATTTATTTTATATATTTATTGGTTTTTACTATTATTTTAATAATTAATGTATTATTATTATTATTATTAAGTTCAATTAAATTCAGTTTCATTAAGTTCAGTTTAGTTAAGTTCAGTTAAGTTCAGGTCTCTTAAGTTTAGTTAAGTTAAATTTATTTCAGTTAAGTTCAGCTCAGGTTTCAGAAGTTAAAGAGAACATGGCCTAAGATACCTTGGATCTATGTTCTTAAGTAAGCTTGTATTCATATTGCTTGTAAGGAAGCCTTAGAATGTTCATGCGTAGGTTGAGCTTGTGCCTTTATATTGTTGTTAAATCATAATATTTACTTTTCTGCTTTTTATTACAAGTTCTTGTTAGTTTATCCACTTCAACCAAAAATCACACAAAACAGAGACTTTCAGCCCGTCTACCAGGGAAACCTTCAAATTGTTTAACTTGCTCCTGTGGAATACGACCTTGTGCTTACCACAATTGATCCCAGTGCACTTGCTAGGTAGTACGTATAAGAAGCATCAGTGGTGTATAAAGTGCAATATACACTTGATGAAATCACCAATGTGAGTTTTAAGTGAGGCCACTTCTAAGGGATATTGGCACTATCTCTAGAGCACTTATTAAAAACTAAGCGAGCGCACGGCTTATTTGCGCAAAATCACGCTATCAGAGTAAGAACCTTTGTATAGTGCGATATGGTGAAATCCTTGTTCCACAATAAATCTTATATGGTTAATAGAAACTATATGTTCCACCAAATATTTCATGGATAAAATTTTATCTATCATTATTGGTTCATAATCTAAAAGACACCAATATCATTCATTATATATCAAACCCGAGATATCCTGAAAAGTACTTAAAAATTTCTTTTGAAATAAGTGGAAGATTAAAAAAAATATTATTTGTTATTTCAACCTAATTAGTTTGAATTTTAGTCAGTTCTCGAAAAAAATAACGATGGAAATGATTCCTAAAATTGATAGTAAAAGGAATGTATAAACCAATACTTTCATAAATTCAATTGTGGTTTACAATAACGGTCTTAACTCTACCCTCTCTTTTCTTTCATTTCTTTTGGAACAGTGCCGACTAATGCTATTCTGCTGTCGAAAACTTTATGGAATATGGATCTAGTAACAAAAATTCGAAGCATGATCTATTTACATCTATTTGTGAACCCCGGATGTGTAATCGGTTACTATTTGTCAATCAAGAAAAAGAGATAAATATAACTAGCTATATTATTCGATTTTTTGATATCTATAATATACAATTTAAGTAGGCAAATAAAAAAATGATGGTTGAATCAAAATGCCTTTTCGAGTTTTTTTCCTTTCAAGGGTAATATGAATGAATATTTCTATTTATTATAATTAATAATTAATATCTATATAATTATTAGTCATAGTATACGACTTATATGATATGATTTAAGATGAAAACAATATGTAAAGCCGTTTTATTAGCTTTAAAAGTTTTCAAGTAAAGGGTGTGTTAATGAGCTTTTATTTCTATGAAATAAACGTATATTTTAGTTATATATTTTCAATGAGTTCTATTTTCCTTTATGAAAGAGACGTTGTATTTGATCATTATTATTGTTACTCTAACATATTATCGACTATATTTTATGCTATATATGGCCTATATTTGTTCGTTGGCCGGGTTTGGATCTCGTTATTTTAAAAAGCTCGGTCCGAACCTGTCAAAGTTCGAACATTTATGGGCCGAGCTTGGTTTTTTATATAAATGGTTAAACCCGGCCTGAGCCCGGTCCAATGAATAAATTTATTTATTTATTATATATTTATACATTAAATTTATAATTATTTTAAAATTTTATATTTTATGCTATTAAATTTGGATACTCAATTACAATAAATGTTATTAAATATTAAAGATTTTAAGTACATGATGCAATTATATTAAAAATCTAAACATATTTTTTGACTTATTTTATATTTTTTCTATTTATTATAATAAAAAAATTTATAACAAAAAAATATCCATGGACTTGGGAATGACCTTGTAAGCCCGACCCAATGCCAGCCCAAGCCAGAAGTTCCAAAGTATGAGCTTGGATTAACGTTTTAAGTAAAAAGCCTGTCAAGCCCAGCCCGGCCCGGCCCGACCCGCTCGACGATCAAGTCTGTAGACCATGTTTTTTGAGTTTTTGGGTAAAAATGGATAAGCATTTGAACGCCATAATTTTGCACAGATTTACATAGCTAGTCTTTTCTGAGTTACATTTTTTACTCTCCACTATTATTCTCTGTGAGTTTTCTAGATATATAATGCCTCTCTCTTTCTATCATCATCTTGATCTTATGAGGTGAAGAATTCATTCCATCTTGAAGGAACTACCAAGTATCAGTCAAGAACAATGTCTAGCACGACTCCACTTATCAGGTGTTCATTTTCCTTGATTATGTTATTATTATAATATTTCCATATTACCATTATTGATCAATTTATTGTTTTGATTGAAGGTAATGTCCGGAATACTTAACGAGATAAATAGGATCGCAAGTTTGACACCTCCACATCGTAGACAAGAAAACTCGAGATCTCGAGTTTATTTCTAAATTTGATGTTTGCCGTTGTTTTTCCAATGTAAAATTTGATTGATGGATAAGATTGACTGAAATTTATAAATGTATCAAAGTTGAAATTTAGAGAGTTATTTTCCTTAAGTTTTATTTTGTGTATTTTTTTGTTTTCAATTTCACCGTAAAATGTTCAGAACAAAAATTACACATAAATTATTATCAATAAAGCTTAATATTAGGCGGGGTGTTTGTGGAAGAGGATGTTGAGATGGAGAAGCTCGGTGGGCCTGCTAGGGATGTGTTCGGATTACCATATAGGCAGGGTTAGAGGATGTGTTGGTTACGGGGAGTGGTAAGGGCGATGAGGTTGGCCTTGGAGTAGGTGAAATGGATGACATTTGGAAGACTCTTGCAGTGGTTCTAGAGAAGCGTGAAGATAGTAAGGATGGTGGAGTGGATTCAATATATTCGGGCACGAGTTACTCCAAGAAAAAGGACAGTGGTTCCGGTTTGGGAATTGTATGAGAAGTCTAATGGGATCACTAGTGATGGCCATACTATTTCCATTCTTAACGATGATAATGGCCTGGATGGGGTTTTGCCTTCGAGGGGAAAACTCCAAAACCTAAGCTGATTAGGATTGGAGTCAAGAATTAAAAAACAGGCCAAGATAAGAAGCGAAGAGAGAAGCCTGGTGTTCTTCTTCTGAGGAAAGGTACATATTTAAAGCTTATTTAAAAAAGCCCTTAAATCTTTATTGTTGGAAAAGGATGCGAATTTTTGTGATGAGTCTAAATCTGATTATTGTTGCGGATATTACTGAGCATTGTTAGAATGTTGTTGTGATCTACTACTTTTTTCTTCAATTTTTTTTATGGATTTTACATTTTTAATTTGTAGGGTGCTGATTGCGTTGTTTGGTTGAGCGACATAAGCCATAAATTGTTGATAATGTGGAACCCCGGATTGGTAGTTGTTGTAATTAAAAGAAATAGGTTAGAAGAAAAGAAAAACGCAAAGAAAATTAATCTCTTGTATGTTTTTTTTTAATTAAAAATATAAGTTATGAATTTCATTTCTTTGCTATATATATATAGCTCTTGGGTTGGAAGAAAAGAACAACACACAAAACAAAAGAAATTATAATTCATATTTCTCTTATTATCAAAAGCTTTTGTTTCTTAGGTTCTTAGCTATCCGTTCTTTGGTGATAGTATTTTACACTCGGTTGTGTTCGCTTAACGTTTGTTGTTGTATTTTGGGAGAAAGTTTACCATACACGACAAAATTTGTCTTATGAAAACCGATTCGGGCCTCAACAAAACTTTTTAATAGCAGTTGAAAGGTTATTTTGGTATATTATTAATATATATTATAAATTTGATAATTTTATACTAACATGATTATTTTGTAATTCATATTATAAATTATCTATATTATCGTGTTTTTTCCCTTTATAAGAATTATATATAATATTATTTCCTAATATCTTTAACAATCTTAAGATAGATTTTCTCATATATTATATATTTCTTAAAAGAGAACGTGATACCGTAACTGGATTATCCTGACATGGATTATCGAAACTCTTGATTACCTTATTTATGGACAAAATTGCACGACTTACTTTGGACTTGTTTTAGATCTAATTGAAAAAAAATAACTTAATAAAATCTATATATATATATATATTCTGAAATTCTAACTTGGTTTGTTTGGAAATTTCAAAATTAATCATGGCTACAGAAATCCCACAAATTGAAGACATTAGTCTTGAAATTACTCAAGGCCATAATGCAGGAAATCAAAATGGATAGCATGGTCCTATTGGTTCTGAGCCGATTAATACAACATTTGTTGCTTCTAAACTTGTTGGTAGACCAACTACTTTTGGATATACAATTTCTAGTCCTAATGGTTTTGGACTTAACCAAAATGGACAATTTGGTCCTAATGGTTTCAGTCTAAATGGAAATGGACTTTCGAGTTCTAGGATTGTTTTACCTAATAATCATGGGGCTTCTAGTTCATACCCCGTTACAATTCCTGAAAGGCCAGAGAAATTCAACGGTGTGAATTTCAAAGTTTGGCAATAGAAAATGCTTTTCTACTTGACTAGCATACAACATGACAGATTTGTGAAAGAAGATCCTCCTATTGTACCTGAAGGAGTGGTTGATCATTCTGTTAAATTAAGTGTTGATGCTTGGAATTATTCCTACTTTCTTTGCAAAAACCATATTCTTAATGGTTTCATTCCTGAACTATATGAAGTTTATAGTGTCAAACGCACAGCAAAGGAATTATGGGAATCACTTGATAGAAAATACCGAACGGAGGATGCTGGTGCTAAGAAATACTTAGTTGGCCAATTCCTGGATTTTAAAATGATTGTAATATCCCATTTCATAACATCATAATTGCATTTAGATACATATGTTATATGTCATGAAATTTATTATATGGTATAATTATATATCATATGTTGTTTTAGACATTAGTTTCAGTTGGATAAAATACGAAATAAAATATGTAAAATAGATAACTTCGGGATGTTATTTAGAGGAAAAATAATTATAGTTCGTTAAAATATTTTAGTATTATTTGGAGTAGTTGTTTATTAGAATTAGTATGGAATAAGTATGAGTATAATATAGTATAGTTATAAGTATTGGTATTTGTAATTAATAATATAATTGAGGGGTAAAATGGTAATTATCCTTAGAATAGAAAGAGATAAGAAGGGATAATATTAGATTATCTCCCACAAAAGAGAAAGAAAACGCAGCCCTAGAGAAGAGAAGAGAGGAGGAGAAAAAGGA
>CATIWQ010486500.1:0-12969 GCA_949673415.1 Euphorbia schlechtendalii | reverse complement strand
ATGGATGGATGTAAGCAAAAGCTCATGTATTTTTTTCTGAAATTGTGATGAGCTTTGTAATTTACCGAACAATGAAAAACCAAGTTGGCATTTTGTTCATACATCTCTCTCCTTCATATATATAAGCATATTACAGTTTATGCATATAATTTGCTTACACCAATGAGATAAGATTGTTAGGAAAATTTGGCATCTTGTTCAAAAGCCTCAATATCTTCTCTGCCAAATGCCTTGTATTACCATTTCCATGGTGAAAAGCACTGATTAAAGTTGCAGGCAGCAATCTATCCCGTGAAATATCCGAAGCAGAATTTTCCCCGCCTTTCATCAGAAACAGCTCTATAACCCAAAACGCTTTCTGCCTCAAACCTTCTTCTTTGTGTTCCTTAATCGCATTCAGAACATGTTTCACAGCATCCGCCTCGCTTAACATGCGCACGCTATTGTCGATGTCGACCTTGTCGCCAAGCAAAGTGCATATCGTCGCTAATGCTGCCTCGACAACCGCCCTATTCTCATGATTCAGGCACGCCAATAAGCTCTTCACTGCATCGGCCTCGATTAAACAGAAAGTGTCTCGAGACGAACAAACCCCTCTATGGACCGGACATGTTGGGATTTTCCTCTTGCTCGAAGAACCGAAAGATAGGCACTTTGGAAACGCTTTCTTCCAGGAATTCGTTTTATTCGCTCGTGGAGGTATCGATAGATTCATGGATTCCAGTGACATGTTTTCCAACCCAATCGCCGATAACCTCTGAACCTCATCGCTCGATGTTTTTGTCAGCAACTCCGTGAAAACCATTGCGAAGTTATAATTTCTCGTTAGAGACAGCATCTCGGGATGATAAAGTGTTGTAGTAAATCTAACAAGAACACCAACCGCACCTTCTAAGTAAGCACTCGCGTACCTGCTTGTTCGAATTCCGGATGTCGAAATTCGATCTATCATTTGAATGATTTCCGGGACTGTATTGATAAGTGCCAGATTAAGCGTCAGGTTTTGGTGCGGTAACTTAGCCAGAAATTTCGCTGAAACTGCCTGCCTTTCTGTAATTTCCGGCGTTGCATACCCGAGAAGTAAATTTTCAGGCTGACCTCTAATTTTGCATAGTCGCTCTACTAGCAAATACCCGATATGAGGCGAAAGTTCGATCAGTAACTTGATCGCTACAACCCCGATTTCATCACGAGGGTTATTTATGAGCTCAATCAAGGCAAGTTTCGCTTCGGTCTGTTTTATTACCGAAACTACTGTCTGAGTAATTCCAGGGGACTTCATTAGGCACAAAAGAATTCGTATAATGCTGACGTGTAGCTTGTCAGGAGTCGAGTTATTGAGCAAATAGACGATATTCGACAGAGTATATTCTGTAAGATTCTCGAGTTCGATCCCTGACTCAAAGATATTTGCGAGAATCGCAGCAGCCTCGTTTCTCGAGTTGATCGGTTCATCGTAGATTCTTCGAGCGAACATCTCATTGAACATTATCTGAATGATTCCTGCTTTTGTTAATGTCTTTGCGTTCGGGGAATACGAGCAAATCTGTGATAGAGCTTTGAATGCTGAACTTCTGCTCAAAGTGTTTCCACTATGAACCATTTGGATTAAAGCAGGCGAAGCGATTTCAGCAATGTGCGCTTTGCTGTCGTTTTCGATCGCTATTTCTCCGAGATAGCTTGCCATTTCCATCTGCATTTCCTCGGAACCTGTTCATAAGTCGGGGTATCGATCAAAATACAGTCTTGGAAAATTTTGAGGAATTTAAGGTTGTTACCTTTAGTGAGATGAGTTATAAGAGGTTCTAAGAAGCCGTTTTCCGCCATGTGTTTGATATTTTCGGGATATCTCTCGAGATTCTTTAGGATTTCTTCTGCCTTTTCCGAAAAGAAGGCATCGACAGAACGGTTGTATTTGATTCTGATCAGCATCAGAATCCCCCCCGGAACCAACCCGATTTTTCGACAAAATGATTGAGAAGTCGAGAAATCATGCATTAGAAGCAACGAAGCTCGCCTTATAAGCTCACTACCACTTGACAACATCTTGACAACAGTTGACATATTCACCATTTCGATAAGCATTTCCTGTACAGAGCAAAAACCGTAAAATATTTATATCGATTTCAGTTATTTGTTAGGCCCTAATGCATCAGTAGCTACTCGAAGTTTTCCCATTAAAACCTATTGCGCCCATGAAGTATCAAAGTTACCCCGTAACTCCCTCTACTTTCAGAAAGTTTCATGTCAGCTTCTGGATTGGAGAGAGAAAATCAGAAAAAATGATATGCTTGAAAAGTCAAACCAACCAGAAGCTGACAAGTGGCGTTCAAGTATTTACCGATGCATTAAGCCTAATTGTCATACAAATAAGAACTCGATAGTCTACCTTGTACTCATCATCCCCTTCTGTCAAGTCGTGTAATAACTCGAGTGTTGCGCATCTAACATCTTGATCTCTATATTCGAGATACTTAACAAGCAACGGAAGTATTCCGACATTTAGGACTTCGATCTTGTTGTACGTATTCCTTGCACAAATTCCTTGTAGATCTCTTATTGCTTCGAAAACCATAGTTGTTGAACTCGCTAGAGTTAAGGCTGCCCTAGCAACCTTGATTTGCGCTGCCTCGTTTCTTGCTATCCACTCTTCCATTGTATTCCTCAGCGCGGTATTACGTCTTAAAACCCGATTCGTGAGCTTCTGTCCTGTGATTGGGCAGAAAATATCCTCGGATTTTTCGAACCATTCTGTTATTGCTTCTCTTTCGTATGTTATTCCGCTTTCTATGGTGACTGGATCTCTCATGACCTGCTTCGTTAATGGACAGTAGAAAGCTTCGTAGCGAGGCTCTGCATACTCCACCATTGGCCCGCGATTTTCGTTCTTAGGAAATTCGGAGTTTCTAGAAACTTCAACATGAATGGAATACAAATCTGACTCTTTTTGTTCAGAATATTCATTCTGCTCTTCTTTGGGAGTTTCTTCGACTTCAAACTGTGCTTGTTTCATTTCGTTCGCGAGGGACAGCAAAGTAACTTTTGCATATTCTCGATTCTGAAATGTTGATGAAGGAATCAAGCTCAAGCATTCTCCGATTCGTTTTATCACCTTTTCCAGCTGTTTAACTGTGGTTTTCGAGCTTGATCCGTTGCCTATTTCCATGAAATTCTTGGCTTCATTTATTAGCCTGGACATAGATATTAGGGTTTCCAATACAAATTCAGGGGAATTGTCCTCTAGGGTTAGCAACTCCATTACCAAGTGAGAAGTTCGGTAAAGGTAGCATCCGATTTCAACAAAAGTGTCGTTTTCAAGCGGCATACATGACGTGGATTCTGTGATCTCCTTAACCGATTCCAGAAGAATTTTAGCAACACTTTCTATAGATGTTACACCTGCTTTGAACTAACAAACAGCAACACATATTCAGCATATTACGACAAGCATATAAACCTCAAAATGATTATTTTAAAGCAGGTTTTTTTATGGATTCGACAACATAAATGAACGAATTGCAGAACAAAAAGATTGAGACAGAATATAAGTGCATACCGACATTCAATTGGATCCAGGGCTTCCTTGCAAATCCACTCTTTAGCAACCATTATTATTGTTGGTTTCGTTTTAATAGAAGATAGCATTAAAGCTTACTGTTGTGAAAGTGACATGCAATGCTTAAGCTTGATAAACAGAAGCCAGTTCGAATAAGTTGACTCGGTCTGCTGTGACACTATAGAGATGTTGAAAATGTCATTTGATTTGGTTTAAAGTTACTTTCAGTTTTTCATTTGTCAAATCTATAGTCTAAATTAATACATATAACCACTTCTTTTCCGGTGTGTTGCATCAACTTTTAATGCTTACACTGAGATAGTTTTTGAGAAATTAATATACTATGGTTCGAATAAATATTACTCTAATAAAGTTTACATTATAATGACACAGGTATTTATTCTTAAAATGAATCTATAATTTGGCCAATAAAATGAATTCTGCCTGAAATAGATGTTGGGTGAAGTGTAAGAAAACAATATTTGTGGTGTAAAAATGAGAAGAAAGAAAGGGTCCTCATAGGATTAAAAATTTGTAGTTGTTAAGGTAGCAGATCCACTTTATAAGTAAAATAATATGGTAAAAAGTTAACTTGAAAATTTTGGGGTTTCTTGTGATTATGGAATCTAAGCCATTGAATTCGTCAACATGTTATATTAATAAATATCATATGAATAAGCAAGTGATAATGTTGTATGGTAAAAATATAGTAGCTATTACACAACCTATTAAAAGTCACTTATGTTTTATAAATGATTTTTTTAAGAAGTAAGTTTCACTTACTTTAAACTTCTGTCTTATTTTTAATTTTTAAGTTAAAAAAAAGTTATCAGAAACACTTCACTATCTGACTTATAAGTTAAAATCTCTTTAAAAGACACTTGTAAGTTAAAAGTTAAAAAGAAAGAAGTTTTGAGAAACACAAAAAAAAAAAATAAAGCTTATTTTATTCATTTTATTAGTTAATGTTAAATCTATCATTAATACTTATCCAATAAAAAAAATGAATTAAAAACATTGATAAAGGAATCAGTGTGTTAACATTTCGTTTTGTAAAAATTAAGAGTGATAATATATGTAAAAATGAGCCTGCCGTGTAAGAACTTACAATCGATAGTATGGTTTTCACAATAAAAGAAAAGGATTTGGAATTGGAGGTCAAACAAATATCACTTCTCTAAAAGGATTTAACTTCTTTTAACTACTAGCTAAAAGCTATCTCTTCTCGTATAAGTATTATATACTGTAGTATAATATGCCGAGTTCCATGTATCACGACGGTTGTTTTTGTACTAGAAGGTTTTAAAGAGATAACATAATTCATAGGTGCAATATTTCTCGATGTTAATATCGTGCCTAATGGTCTGTTCGTACAAGATTTACATTTTCTGCTGCAATTTTCCTGATGTAAATGCAATTTCAAAATATACCCACAACTTGTGAGATTAATGTCTTGTTCTTCCATTCTATAATTAGTACATCAACGGCTGGATTTTCCAATTTTCAAATTCCGGTTGCCAACACCAGATGCTTCAAAATATGAATGCATTGGAATAAAAAATCGATTATTGTATTTATTATAATGTAATTTACAAATCAGGCAAATCTTGTTAACAGTACAAAATTGAACGTACCACAGAATGCAGAGGTGGTCAAATACCCACAATGATCTCATGAAAGCCAACTCCAACGCTACTTTTACTTTATTCTCAGTCGGGTCGATCGAAACCTCCATATAGAGGAGCAAAATCGAAAACAGAGCTCTCATCTATCTTCTGTTTGGGGTTTCCCTTTTCATGGTATACCCCATTTCTTGTGAAACCGCAATTCTTCATTTCGGTACACTTTTATGCAAGAAACCTCAAATTGAATTTATGGGTATGTCCTCCACTGGTGATGTGTACTTTTATCGTTATAGATATGTACAGAAACTGTCATCTTGGCGATTGCACTTGTGACTTCCACAAGGGCTAGATGAGAACATCTGCTACCCACCTTGAGGCTCAATGATTCGCTTTCAGAACAAAATCGGAGATTAGTTGAAGAAATAAGGAGATTCTAAAACTTCTTTGAGATCAAAGTCCCCTCGCACTGGCAAGGGAGGAAAGTTCAAGTTCGGGAATGACTTCTCAAACTGTTCCAACAACTGCATTTCCAAAAACCAATCCAAGATGTAAAAAACAACAAGTTATTATCACGAGCAACGGAAATCTTTGGAAAGAGATACTTTACATTTTCCAGTATCGGTAGCTCGTAGAGTTCAACAAACTTTTCGCGGAGTATTCTGCTCATTTCATCAACATCACATGCATGTGTCCAGTATGAATCGTGGACTCCTGTATTTTCAGAATTGGATAAGATACTTCGTTATTTCAAGCATTATCTGGCATTGTATAGAATCAAGAGAAGAGCCATTGAGTCAGGACAGACCTGCAAAGTTTAGACCGGCTTGTTTACAGGCAACAGCTGTCATCATCATGTGTGAACTGTCGAGAGAGTGAACAAAGTTCGGTGGAAATGCCGTTCTTTGCCTCTTCACCATTACCTACAACAATTACCATAAAATGCAATTATAAATACAATGTGGCTCTCTTCTCTTGGAATACAAATCAATTCGATTCAGTCCAACAATGCATAGTTAGAATGATATGTTCTTTTCAACTTATTCACCAGCTAATTTAGTTCAGTACTTTCAAGTAATTTATACCAATAAATTTACACTGAAATAAGTTGAAAGTAACAGAGCCTAAATTTACATTAAAACAAGTTCAGTCCAGCTGTCAGAAGTTGAAAAGAACAAAATGCAATATAAAATTGTAGTTTGCCATGTATGACTTATCCCTTGTTTCTGTTGAATATTTGTGACAAAAAAGGCTTGCATACAATCAAAATGGAAAAAGGTAATAAAATAATCCAGAAACCTGAATAACATTTAGGGTAATTCATGCAAGAGTGAATATGTCAATGACAACTACCTTGTCAGTTTCTTTTTGCAGAGCCAACATCTGAAGGGAAGTCTTAATCTGCACATAATTCAACAAAACATCTTAGAGAAAAGCTTCAATAAATTTGAAAGCTCAAATTCTTTGAACAACTTACAAGATGCCTTCCAAGCTGTCTATAAGGTTGTACAACAGGAAGCCCGAGAGGAGAAATCCATTGAACAGGTTGATTTTCTAAAGCTATTACCTGTTTATGTTATTCATGGCCGTCAGCAACTGTAGAATCACTATTGCGAAAATTGTAGTTATAAAATGATGAAGAGTTTTATTTGACCCATTCTAATTAGAAAACTGTTACTTAATAAAAAAATGAGTAGATTGATCAATAATCCTCAAGAGCATTTTTTTAAAACCTGAAGGTATGAAATTGGATACCTTGGCACATTCACCAAGCCAGGCCATAATACTTCTAGCACCTTCAAACATTTCTTCTAAAGCTGTCAATGTCACCTGTCCACGTAGTCAACATCAATAAATCTTCCATCATTAGACAATGCACTTAACACATAAGCCACTTTGATTTGCTTACTTTCGCTGCATAGCAAGCAGCAGCAAACACTTGATCCTCTGCAATGTTGCCTCGTTCTTCAAGTCTCTTTTTTATTTGGTCTCTTGCACCAATATAAGTCACGCCATACACTGATGTCATCACTGTCTGCTTTACCAATCTCCGGTCCACCTAAGTTTCCAAGTCATGAAAGAAAATATTCAGCTACAGTTTGTGGAAGTCATTCTTAGAAACAATCTAGCATAGCCCAACCATAATTTGCTGGGTGAATATGGAAAACAAATGAACAGTTCTATGTTTAACTAAGCATTTAGGACCATGCTGAGAATAATATAAAACAGAAACGAACCTGATTTATTAAAAGCTTAGCGTAGATTGCATTTTTAGAGTCAGGATCTTCTTTTGCATGACTCTTCATTATCTCAAGAACCCTGCAATTATACACCAACATAAAATAATTCATGAGACTGCAAATTCAAAGAGCTCTTAGCTATCAAAGTTATTCAACATAATCTGTATGTTGCTTTTATAGTTTCCACAAAAGCATCACAACAACAATTGATTCAGAATCAAATAACAGTCATTTGTTAGCTGAATTTTGTCACTGATATGAATCTTCGTATCGCAGTCAAATTTAGTACATTAATACCAAAAATCTAATTGTGGAAACCTTGAATTGTATCACATTGTTGTGCTTGATACGTAACAGCGAGATAGAAAAATATCTACCTGGAAGCGATTCCAGAGTATACATCTGCAGGTTTCTCTCCCTTAACAAGATTTACTGCAGCTGCTCCCAACTGCAAGAACAGTTCAATTTCATTCAAAAAAACACAGGAAATGGAACAATGTTTTGCATGGAGAATGCCAACCTAGAGGGATCAAGTCCAAAATTTTAAAAATTAATAAGGTCATCATATTGTTACCGATAATTGCTCATTCCAAAAGTATATGTTCCAGATGAACAGGGCGAAAATGTTTCAGGTTCCTAATTCAAGTCAGTGGAAAAAGGGAGTCGCTTACCCTGTCCCTTCCAAGAGCAGCATAATGTTGCAAACCATTACACGAACCATCCTAGAAAAAGAAATGACAAGAGATATAAGCACAATAAGCTCTGAAACGCTTAGCATAAAGACAGACAATGCAGATGTTGTATCTGATAGCCTCTCAAACTCTTCCGAAACGGTGAAAAAAAAACCAAACAATATGACAAGTCACTACTGCGCTATTTAAAAACATTAAGTTGTTCACTGCCAAACTTTATGTTCAGCAGACAACTTGATATAATCATTAACCACATACTACAGGTACCTGGTGAACGGGCATATGTGACGTAACAGTTTCTGGAGAGGAGCTTCTCAAAGCTTCTGCAAGATTAATGCATGTTGCCAAGCACTGGAAAGGATCCTCTGCATTCAACCACCAGCGTCGTCCCTCAAGAGGTCTATCAGCCGAATCAAAAACATCTTCCAGGTGAGTTTCAGAAAAAGCGACCCGGCCCTCATTGGATAACTTGTCTACACCACCAGCATATACATTTGCCAGATGTATCTTTAGCCAGTGCAAGCCAGAAGTCCCAAGAGGTCGCCCTTCAGCAAACTCCAAAATGCCCCGACAGATGTCAGAACCAAGATGATTCAAGTGTGGGGGCATTGGGTATGCTCGACCACGAAAGTCAAGATTGTGAGGGTAGTAGAAACCTTCCTCGCCCTTCATCTTCCTAGCAACCTGCACCAACAAAAACCAATTTTATCATGTTGTCTACATCCCACATTGAAGAGAATAGAATTAAATGTATCCCAACAACAACAAGGGAGCTTCTTACAGAAAGTTTAAGTTCTATATCACACCGTTGTGAATGCCTCTCCCTGTTCTCCTTTTTCACGTTTTTCAATTTCCACCTCCATTTTTTAATTTTAGCTTCATCTTCTGTATCTGGTTCTTCAGGCAGAGGAACCTTTGAGAAATCGAAAGACAAAAAATGATATCAGTGAGAGGATTAGTACGAAAGAAGCAGAAAACTAAAACAGCAAAAGCTTTATTGAATTTTTATGTAAAAAGTAACTCACATCTTCACGGTCAACTAAGCCAGCAAGACAGCCACCATTAGCCCATATTCTATCAACTACTGCAAGCACCTTCTTGTTTATTCTCCACTTGGTATTTCCAAGTGTGTCCAGGGCCTAATACAATACACACGCCAAAAAAATAAAATTCGCAGTTTTGATGAAATCAAGCAGGAGATGAAAAATCTAAAATCATATGAAAGTGTGCCTCCATGTTGCAGTGTATTTACAATTTCACCTTACAGAATTCTACGAAATTAACTAATGAATATTATCTCAAACCTCAAAAACTGGTTCTAGTTGCTTTTTCGGAGTCCTTTTAACCACTTCACGTTGTTGTTTTGCTCCATGTGTTCTCATCACATAAGATGGCAAAAAAAAGTATGCACCCTTGTCATACCTACATTAAAATGTATCCAAATTAATAAACTACTACAGTTAGCAAAAAAATTCTGAAAATCAATCAATACGCAATGTGTGAGTTACCAGATCAGGAATTTTTACTTGAGCCCAGCAATTAAGCTAGGAATTATCAACAGAATTTTAGACTATTATGTCAGAAGTTAAAGCTTAGTTAATAAGTTAAAACTATTCTTCACCACAAACTTCATAAGAAGAGAGAAGCTAGTAGAACATAGAATGTAAAAGGACATATTTGTTACCCTGTCCAATTTAATGGAGGCACCAACATCGGCATGTAGGGAATGACCATGTGCCTTGCCTATACAAGGAAAAGAAATTCAAGCTAATGTACCAAACATTAAGAATAGAGCTAATATTTGCTTAATCATAGAATACGCCAACAACAACATGATATAAGATATATCTAAAAAAATAACTTTTTACTTACAGATTTCTCAAGGCCCTTGCTAAGTAAAGGGTCACATTCAATAACACCGTATCTCCGGGTAGTTTTCCTATCCAGACACAAAATTTTGAACACAATTGCAGATTAAAGAGAGCTAATCCTTAGTTTAACAAGAAAAAAATCTACTCACTGTGCATCGCTCATAACAGTTTTGAGGGTGTGCACAAATGCAGGCCGAATATCAGGCAGGCCATCACCCGATTGATTGACAGGAGGCTGTATATAGGCTGTTTCCATCAACAAATGAATCAAGCGGCAACCAACCTGAGATTTTAAAGAGACATTAAAAATTGCCAAGAATAATGCCTGTAATGCAAGCATACAACTACAAGTATAATAACAAACCTTTACTTGAGCTTCCTGACCCCAAGGCTTTAAATTATCGTGAGCCTTCAATATTCCTCTCACTTGCTGAAGCTTTTGCTTTTTTATTAGATAAGATACCTTTTTCCTAAGCTTTGCCTGTTCTTTAGCAACTTCTTCATTCAGTGGCTCTGGCTCTGGCTCTGGCTCTGGCTCTGGTTCAACTTCAGGCTCTTTTCCTTTCGTGTTTTTGCTCTTCTTTGTCTTTCCCAGGAATCTCTGTATCCTGGCCTGATTCACGCAGGGGACATCTAAATAATTTCTCAATACAGATTGCATACTTTACCTACTTTTGCCTTTTCACATAACTTGAACACCATATATTTGTCAATGCTCAAAAGTTTTTTACATTTGTATTTCAACTAATTATGCAGGAGAATGTAACAACAAGGTGTACCTTAGTTAATGCAGGCTGAGAAAGTTGGAGGAGAATAAGGTTCGAATCCTACTAAATACATTTTTTTGGGAGGGGTTAGGAGCCTTACCTGTGACTAAACTCCGAACAAGATTATCTCAATGAAGGTACTTGTTAAATATCACCAAAAAATTTATGCAGGAGAATGTGCAAGTAGTATAGCAAAAGACATAAGTGTGATATAACCATAAAGGAATCACACAAACATGAAAATATGAGGTTAATGTTGTTCAGTTATGCGTTTAAACTAAAGTAAGTGCAATGCATTTCTTTTAACATACTACCCAACTACATGATATAGTGACATATTCAAAATATTTCATGGTCTGTTCAAAATATAACAAAGTAAACAAATTTTGTCAGAATTGCTGAACTTTCTTCATCATAAGGCCCCAACCACGTACTAAATAATCTGTAGTTGTATATGCTTTCTAAATCTATTAGCAAACAGGTAAAATAACAAAATGTCGGATTAGTTTACTGACCTCGTGCTCAATTGCCTCGCCTACCGCCAATCCTGCTTGAACAACCCTAACACTTCCATTGCCCCCATTATTAGTCATCATCAATCCCATCAACTTGTGCATAGTAATGACCGCCATCATATCAGCTGGAAGAGTTTCAAAATAGGGTCCATGGGACAATTTACTCTTATCCTGGCGGCACAGTTCCTGCTCCGCTGCAATTGCTTCTTTCAAAGGATCAAACCACCCTAGAAACAACGACTTCACGTAAGGCAAATTGGGAGCCAATTTCTTCTCGCACATATCCGAAAACAGTTCTTGATACTCTTTAGCTGCCTCCTCCCAGGCCTCAGTCTCTACCTTTACTTGCCTCTTTTTAAGAGCGGTATATTTCCCTATTGGTATACCTGCAATTTCCTTCTTTGGCCTAAACTGCATCTCTATTTGCCTGTGCTGTTTTTGAGTTTCCTTTATATGATCTTGCAATTCATCAGAACCAGAAAAATCTGACTCGTCGGTTGAAGAAATAGTCTGGGCAGCTGCAGTAGCGTATCCTTTGAAGAACGAAGGGAAACTAAAAGAGTTTATTGAATTAGTAAAACTAGGTTTAATCAAATCATCATTGCGAGATGAGTATAAGCTATTTCGACAAAAATCGAGAACAGAGGAAGTAGAATTGAGTGGTGTTTGAGGTGTGATTTTCTCCAGAAGATTTGAATCTTGATGAAATTTGGTGTGATCTGATAGAAATTTGAGGTTCTTAGAATTAGCAGCCCGTTTGGGCAAGTTCCTCCACATGGTATTGATTGATAGATGAAGAAACAGGAAAGAAGAGGGAACGAATTCAATGAATCAAGGAGGAGTGAGCATTAGAGAGAGAAGACGGATATTTATGGAAGAAATCAATGAGATTGAGAATGAAAATGAGAAATTCAGCGATGGATTTTTGGAGGCCGGTGGTGAAAGTAGCCGCCTTTAAACCCTTCTTAAAACCATTAAACCTCTCCCTCCAATTCTATTAAATATCCATGGGTTTTCTTAAGATCCGACCCGGCTTGAGAGTTTGAGCCTCACGTGAAGTTTTCTCATTGCGGTTGCTTTTAAGTTTTGATTGTTAACTCGGTTGAAGTAAATTGGTTCGTGGGGTGGGTCAGACTATGTTTGAGCCAGGTTTAATCACACAATGCATCGATTCATACACGGTTCGAATTCACTTATTTAAAAAATATGAATTTTTGAAGATGTTGAGTTTTGAATCCCAATTCGTTCAAGTTTACATTTTAAAATAATGAGTTTAGGTTAGACTGAAATCAGCCTTACCAAGTAATTTTTAATAATCAATTTTCGAATTTTGAAGAGATCGAACACTTTGAAAGATGTACTAATTGAAATACACTCAATTATTCATAATAAATGAATTTAATATATATCAGGATGAACAATGATATTTATACAGAAAAAACTAAGCACGATCTATAATTAAACATGTTCGTCGGGCAGGTTAGGCCAGGTTCGAGCCGAGCTTAATCAGACTTTACATAAAAATCATCAAGCTCATCCCAGCCCGATCTACACTTTAAAACGTCGAACTCCAAATGGGCTTGGGTCGGACTCAAAAGATCTGATCCTATTTAAAACTTTTTATTATATATATATATATATATATATATATATATATATATATATATATATATATATATATATTACATTTCTATTATATATATATA
>CATIWQ010486380.1:0-14278 GCA_949673415.1 Euphorbia schlechtendalii | reverse complement strand
AAACATATGCTTAAAAGAAAAAAATGAGAGAGTGGTATGGAGCATAAAATGCAACCACTGAAAAAAGGGGAGAGTGGTATGGAGCATAAAATGCAACCACTGAGAGTGTTTTAGCATCCTAGGTTACCTAAAAATGCCTTGGGAGAAATTAATCAAAGAGTGCTTTCTATGTCCTTTATACTTTAAACTATGCTTAAGAGAAGGTAATATTCGAGTATGCATATAACGCTTATATGAAGATGTGATTCGGTTGACTCTCCATTAAGAACATAGGTATGCAACTAAACAATATAAATTGCACATTACTAATTTGTGGGAAATTTTGAACTTCTACTGGAAATCTTTTGCAATGTGGAATGTGTACTCACTGCAATAGTCTTTCGCCAAATGAGGTACGAACTTGTTTACCAATTTATACACATCTGTTGAATTTACCTTGAGGACAAGGCAAAAGTTAAGTGTGGGGGTATGACAATTGTATAATTACAGTTATTATCATATTAATTTTATACATTAAACACAATAGTTTAAGTCATTTTTATACTTCATATAAAATATTTCACATGGTATGTAGTTGTTTTTTATGCAAATGTAGATACTAGGTAAATATTGGGAGTAAAATGATCTAAAGTGGAATTCTATGAAAAAAGAGTGAAAAAGGTGCAAAAATGTGCGTGGAACTTAAAGATTTGGCTTAGGATCGAAGTTGTCAAAGATCGGTGAAGTTACAAGGAGAATTCTGAAGAAAAATGCAATTCACGGTCACGACAACCATTCACGATCGTGACTTGTTCTTCTTCAAAACATAAATTTGGCAATCAAAGATTCACGATCGCAACTTGTATATCGCGATCACGACCTGGACGGTTTTCTGGTTTAATCTTCTTAACCACCAACCGCCAGATAAGGACGATCAAACGCCATCAACTACCAATGAATAAACACCTATCAGAAATCAACCAATCTTGGAAAGGTGTCTATCTATTGTGGATTAGGTTGAAGCTTCTCAACCAATCACAATAAAGTGATGCAATCATTCACCAATGGACATGACTCTTCGTATGGATAGACGCAACACTTTGAACTCTATAAATAGGGCTCCAAACCTTACAATTTCGTTCAATCAACCAGAGGGAAAATATTAGAGTGCATGAGAGAGATATAGTGTGTGTATAGATAGAGAATTTGCTACGTTCATAAGTGTTAGCGAGAAAATGTTTAAGTGATTCGATCACTAGATTTCTCTATATTCTTGAGCGATTGTTGTATAAGTTTACTTGCAAATCACTTGTCAATAAAAGTTTTCATTCTTCAATATTTGTTTATTTGATATTCCCAAAGAATAGCATCCTAGTGGAGGTTCTGTACTGGCCGAGTCTGAATTCAAAGCAGACGCAGGAATTGCGGGAATTGATGACTTCCATTAAAGAGTGGATACAGTTTGATCAACTTTAGCTTTCACTTACATATCTTACAACTTTGCTTTGCTTTCTACTAATACTTTGTATTTTGAAGATTATGATATATCTATGTGTCATAATGTGTATTTCGTGTTAAGTCTTTTATATTAATCAAGTTATATGCGTTAGAGTTAATTTTAAGAGTAGTTTCGGGGTTAGCAATATCATGTATAATCACTGGATCTGTGATATAACGCTCTTTAGAGAGCTAACATTTTTGGAATGGTAACTTGTTAAATATGGCTATGTGAGAGTGACCCGTACTAAGCATAGTATTGATGTTATCCAGGTTTATATAATTGTCTTAATTCGTTTGCGCTAGGTTTAGAAAAGTTATTTCATGTGTTGCTCTGCAGCGAATAATTGAACATCTGGGTATTTTGAACCGAGTCTGTTAGATCAGTTTAGTGAATCGTAATATCTTTGTTGAACTTGCATGTTTTCTCTGCTATCCTTATTTCATAGGGAAAATCTATATATTTAGATTCTCTAATATTTCATATTTATATTTACTCATTCTTCATTCTAACCCTCCTATCCAAAATATCAAATCTATTTTATTTTCTTTATTCCGTCTTCCTTATTGATCTTTATACTTGCTTCCTTCCCTGTGGGTTCGATATATTTTAAAACTATATCGTAACTGTATACTTGCAGTTATCATCATTTTTCTATTTGATAAGAGGTACTAACAACACCTATACTTTATATGAACAAGTTTTTGGCACCATTAATATATAGCCAAACTCTTTGTGAAAAAGTTATTAAACTTATCAGTAGAAAAGTGGCTAACATGTGCTCCCTTTGTCCTTTGTCCTTTATACTTTATACTATACTTGACAGAAGGAAATATTCGAGCAAGCATATAATGCTTATATGAATATGCAATCCGGTTGGACCTCCATTAAGAGTAAAGGTATACAACTGAACTATATAAATAGCACATTACTAATTTGTGGGAAATTTTGAACTTTTACTTGAACTTTATGCAGCATGGGAATGTGGTACTCACTACAATAGTCTTTCACCAAATGAGGTCCGAACTTGAATTGCTATTTTATACACTTCTATTGTATTTACCTTGAGGACAAGGGAAAAGTTATGTGTGGGGGTGTGATAAGTGTATAATTACACTTATTATCTTGATATTTTCAATCATAAAACAATATGGTTTAAAGTCATTTTATACTTCATATAAAAGATTTCACGTGAAGTGCAGAAACTAGGTGAATCTTGGGAGTGAAATGATCAAAGATGGAATTCTATACAAAAAGAGTGAAAAAGGTGCAAAAAGATGCGTGGAACGCAAGGAATTGGCTTAGGATCGAAGTTGTCAAAGATTGGCAAAGTTGCAAAGAAGAATCTATAAGAAAAGCACATGTCATGATCATGATACCTACTCGCGGTCGCGACTTGTCATTTCTCACAAACAGAAAGTTACCAACTAAAGTTCACGATCGTAACATGCATGCCACACTCGCGACTTGTGACTGTTTTGGATAACTCTTCTCAACTTCCAACCGCTGGATAAAAACGATCAACCGCCACCAACTGTCAAACGAAAAGACAACTTTTGAGGATAATGAAGCCACGAAAAGGTGCCTATCCATATATTGATGATAAGGATGAATTCTTGCATCCAATCACTTTGAAGATGATGTAACCCTTCACCAATGGACACGACTCTTCGTTTGGATAAACGCAACCCTTCGCACTCTATAATTAGGGTTAAATCTAATCATTTTCGTGGAAATGGTAGTGTATATAGATGATGTAATGTGTACGACATAGATAGAGAGTGAAAGTTATAGATTTCATTATTTCAAAGTGTTGGAGAGAAAAATGTATAAGTGATTCGATTCTTGTTTCGATCACTATATTTCTCCACATATTCGAGCGATTATTATATGAGTGTAATTGCAAAGCACTTATCAATAAAAGTTTCTATTCTTCAACATTCATTTGTTCAATATTCACAAATAATAGCATCCTAGCAGAGGTTCTATACGAGTCGAGACCGAATTCAAAGTAGACGTAGGAATTGCGGGAATTGACAACTTCCATTAAAGAGTGGATACGGTTTGATCAACTTTAGCTTTCACTTGCATACCTTACAACTTTACTTTGTTTTATACTTATACTTTCTAATTCGAAGTTTATGATATGTCTATGTGTCATAATGAGTATTTCATCTTGCGTCACTTATATTAATAAAGTTATATGCTTTCAAGTTGACTTTAAGAGTAGTTCGGGGTTAACAAGATTGTGTATAAGCACTAGATCTGTGATTATAACACTGTTTAGTGACCCAACATTTTTGGAGTTTTAACTTGCTAAATATGGCTATGTGAGAGCGACATGTACTAAGCATAGTATTATTGTTGTCTAGGTTTTTATAAGTGTCATAATTCGTTAACCCTAGATTTAGAAAACTCATTTCATGTGTTGCTCTATGGTGAATTATAGGATATTTGAGTGTCTAGAACTGAGTTTGTTGAAATTATCTAGTGTTTAACACAACTTTGATTATTTTGCATATTTTATTCTACTATACTTGTTCTTATTGAATATCTATATACTTTGCATCTTCTCTAATCTGTTCATGCATCTGTCTATTCATCAGTTTACCATTCAAAACCTTCAAATCATTATATATTCTTTCGTCCAGTATCTCTATTTGATATTTAGAATCGAATTCCTTCCTTGTGGGATCGATATCTTTTAAAACTACATCGCAACTGTATACTTGCAGTTATCATCATTTTTCTATTTGATAAGCGGTACTGACAACACCTATTCATATTTAGAACTTTTATATTATCAGTAGAAAAATGGCGAACACTCAACATAATTAGAGAGATTCGCCCTTCCTCCAGTAACGAACATAGATTCTTTGTGGTGGCGGTCGATTACTTTTTCAAAAAGGTGGAAGCCGAATCCTACTCAAATATCATCTCTAAGAAAATGGCCAAGTTCATAGAGAATCACATCTTCACTCGTTATGGGATTCCTCACCATATTGTCTCTGACAATGGAGTTTAATTCCAAGGGGAAACAGCAGAGCTCATTGAGAAATACGGTATTTAGCATCATTGCTCTTCACCATATAGACCACAAGCTAATGTGGCATTTGAGGCGGCCAACAAATCCATAAAGAAAATCTTGAGTAAAATGGTGATTACTAATTGAGATTGGGAAAATAAGCTACCTTTTGCGGTCTGGGGCTATAGGACAAGCATCCAGACTCCAACAAATCAGACTCATTTCTTGTCGGTATATGGAATGGAAGCAGTTTTACTAGTAGAAACAAAAGTGGGATCTTCGGGAATAACCTTAGAAGCCAAGTTAGGAGAGTTAGAATGGGATAGAGACAGGTTTGAACAGCTTAACATGATAGATGAGCATAGTCTCAGAGCCTTAGATCACCTATAGATGTACCAGCCTCGAATGGGTGTCACAATCATGAAATGTGTTTTTCTTCATGTTTAATCTTTGCAACTTTGCATATCTTTGAAAGCTTTGATCCTAAGCCATTTCCTTATGTTCCATGCATCTCTTTGCACCTTTTTCACTCTTTTTACATAGAATTCCATCTTTGATCATTTCACTCCCAAGATTCACCTAGTTTCTACATTTGCATAAAAAAATAACTACATGCCACGTGAAATCTTTTATATGAAGTATAATATGACTCTAAACCATATCATTTTATGATTGAAAATATCATGATAATAAATGTATTTATACACTTATGACACCCCCACACTCAACTTTTGCCTTGTCCTCAAGGTAAACACAACAAAAGTGCATAAAATAGTATTCAAGTTCGTACCTCATTTGGCGAAAGATTATTATAGTAAGTACCACATTCTGACATTGCATAAAGTTCAAGTAAAAGTTCAAAATTTCCCACAAATTAGTAATGTGCAATTTATATAGTTCAGTTGCATTCCTTTGCTCTTAATGGAGGGTCAACCGAATTGCGTCTTCATATAAGTGTTGTATGCTCATTCGAATATTTCCTTCTCTCAAATATAGTAAAAAGTATAAAGGAAAAAAGGAGCACACATTGGAAAGTTTGATCTCAAGGCATTTTTAAGTAACCTAGGATGCTAAACACTCTTAGTGGTTTCATTTTATGCTTCATACCACTCTCCCCTTTTTTTAGTGGTTGAATTTTATGCTCCATACCACTTTCTCTCATTTTTTTTCTTTTAAGCATATGTTTTTGAAGTATAGATTCGTACTTTGCACCCATTTTCATGCTATGCTACTTTTCTTTTTTCACTCATTAAATGGTTGCAGTTTTTGCTCCGTACCATTCCTCACCTTTTGCATAACTCATTGGTCATCCTCTCTTTCTTTTGATTTTTCTCTCTTAATACCCTCATCCTTTATTAATCACTTTCAAAGTATTATGGCTATAGTTTCCCAACACTTTAAACACACTCAATACTTATAGGACATATTCAAGAATAACATATGAAACTCATAGTAAGAACACTACTAGATATTACTCCACTACTAACTTTTTGGTAGCATTAAACTAAAACTATACAACTTATACTAATTCATGTTGCATTGAAATATATATCGAAACTTACTTGGAATGTCGCTTTTGAATGTTACTCATAACTCATCGTTACCAAATGCTAAATGTTGTGCTATGAAGCGCTCAAACTCTCAACGTGCGCTCAAACTCGAAACATTTTTTTTTTGAAATTTGCACTAGCATCAAACTTGTAATACCTAACACTCACAATAACCTTGTAACATATGTTAGTATAGTATAGGTATAGATAATGTATAAATAACACAAAATCAAGAAAATTTTCAAATTATTCAATTTTTTTAATTTTATTTAATTTTTTTGGATTTTTGGGATTTTTTACAATTGCCCCCCCAACACTACAGAACACAATGTCCTCATTGTGAGAGACCTTATTAAAATCTAAAACTAAATTAATCACACACAAATGAAAAGAAAATAAAATAAAATAAAGAAATTGAACCCTTTTTAATCATCTGAACTCGAATCTGGAGGACTTGATAAGATATCCAAATTCTTCATTCTAAAGTATGTATTCAACTTGCGATTGAAAGAAATGTTGGATTTCATTAGTTGATGAATGTCTTGCTGTCATACTTGATTGACATCTTTGACAAACTTCCCTCTCCAAGTATCATGTGTACTCCCAGAGGCTTGTCTTGATTCATTACTTCCAATTTGAACCTCTTCAATATCTTCATCGAATTGGTTTTCTCGAGAAGTAGATCCATCTTTCGGTCTTAGCTTCCTTACCCTTACCCCATACGATGGAAACGTAAATCTTCCTTCGTCCACTTTGACCAATCCTACTCTTTTCATATATACTCATCCCATAAAGTTAAGTTTCTCTCTTGGACTATATTGATATGGTATTTGGTTCTTCACCCCCAAAATAATCCCGCAAATCATATTTGCACCTCCAACTCTAGCCTTTTATATGTAGTAAGACTAGTGATGGATTCCAACATATAAATCGGAAATTTTGGCCGTAATTACGAAACTGCGCACTCCAATATAACCAAGTCTTTCATCGACACTTTAGTAGTTTCATGTCGGAAGAAAAGACTTTGAGAAATAAACTTATGAAGGTAAAGAAGACTGTTGCTTCGAATGTTTTTGTTGGACAAGTTTTTGACATCATATCGATCCGATCCCATTAACTCAGTCCCAACATTCGTTAAATCATAATCTTCTTCTTTATCAATCTCTTCATAGGTTTCTCCTAAACTAAACCACCTAATCAAATCCATTGAAGTAAACTTATACTCTTCCCCTTTATTCCTGAATTTCCTCTTCAAAAAGTACCCATCCACTTGAACTGTAACTAAAAACTCGAGGACCCATCCCTCGATAAATGGAAAATGCATATTCACAAATGTCTCCAATCTAAATAGCGAAAAATACTCTTCTACTTCCGCATGAATTCCAGCATCAATCCCAAAAGTAGGATCATAGAAAAGTGTACATTGGAAATCAAAACTTCTAATCCTCAAGTATCGTTCAACTTCTTCTTCACCATAAATTGGAAAGGGGCATGCATACTTGTTTTGTTGGTTAACCAATTTGTTCTTTCCCTTAGTTGCTGTAGATTTCTTGGGAGCCATTGAATTTAAGATTGAAAGAAGGATTTGTGTTTGATTTGTTAAAATAGAGAAATTGATTTGTGAAAATCACTTAGGAAAGTAGTTATAAATATGGGAATTTGGATAATTATGGCTGTTTCAATGGATATATTCAATTATAACCGTTAGAAAATAGAGCCGTTACAGCAATAACTACTGTAAAATAGCACCAGTCGCGATCATGAAAGGCAGTCGCCATCGTGACTTTCTCCATATAGAAACAGAAAGTTTTGAAAACTCAATTCACGAGTGTGATATAATTCGCGATCGTGATATGTTCAAAATCTAAAAAAAATTTCTTTTATTTCTAAAACCACACTAACTTAAAATACAAACACTAAAAATATACTACTATATAATACTATATATATATAGTATCAATGGATTTTGGAAAACATAAGAGATTTAAGGATCAATGGAGTTTTTCAACCCCTTGACTTTATATTCATGGATGAAATCTAACTTAACAACTTCTTAGATGCAAGCATCAATCAAGTCAAGTTCCATGCATATATCTTCATCCATTGGGGATTTATCAGCCTTGTCCATGGGGTATTTATCAACCTTATCCATGTTAAATTCAACAGTATCATCACCTATCCTTAACTTAATTTTACCTTCCAACACATCTATCAATGCTTTGTCAGTATGCATAAAAGGTCTTCCTAAGAATATAGGACATTTTTCATCATATGCAAAATCTAGCACAACAAAGTGTAATGGAAAAACAAACTTATTCACTTTAACTAGCACATCTTCTATTATGCCATAAGGATGTTTAATAGACTGGTCGGCCAATTGCAAGACCATATTTGTCCTTTTAACTTCATCATCAAGCTTCAATTCTTTTAAAGATCGATAAAGGCATAAGGTTTATACTAGCCCCAAGATCACATAAATATTTTGGAAAAAATATGTTTCCAAGTTTACACGGTATTGTGAAACTTCCTGGATCCTTAAGTTTAGTGGGCATTGTAATAGTTATTATTTTGCTACAATCTTTAGTTAAAGATACTTTCAATATTCCTTCTAAACTACGCTTACGAGATAAAAGTTCTTTAATAAACTTACCATAGTTTGGAATCTGTGTAATGGCTTCAATGAATGAAAGATTTATTTCTAGACCTTTAAGTTTGTTGATGAATTCAATGAATTGCTTATCCTCTGTCTTCTTCTTCATTCTTTGTGGAAATGGTGATTGAGAGGGATTAACTTTTTCAGAATTAGGTTGTTCAGCCACTCCTGCTTTATCATTGGATTTACTCAGATAATCATCTGGTACTTCAACAACATCATTAGCAAGCATACCCGAAGGATTTGGTTTATCTAGTAATTTACCACTACAAAGGGCTATAGCATGAACATTTTCCTTAGGATTTCCTTCTATTTTACTAGGTAAATGGCCTTTTCCTCTAGATGGAATAGCACTCTCTAATTGTCCAACTTGTATTTCCAAATTATGAATAGAAGATGATTGATTCTTAAACATTTGATCCATCTTATTCTCTAACTTTTTCTAAATTTTCCTCAAACTCTGATTGCTTATTACAAACCCCTTCCAGAAATCTGTCTATCATACTTGTCAATTATCCTATTCTATCATTACTTTGATAATTCTTTTGTTGATTATCACCATACTTCCAATTAGAACTCCTATAATTATTTCCATTATTGCTATAAGAATTCACTTGACTTTGAACATAACTTAATTGCTCCCTACACATGAGTTAAAGTTACAATCAAAAGCAGTGTGTTCTATTTGGCCACAATATTCACATGTCAATGGGTTACTCTTATTTATATGCATATTGCATGAATTTGCATGAATTGCATGAATTTGTATAGAAATCTATAGATCGAAATAAGTATTGAATCACTTATACATTTTTCTCACTACAACTTTGAACGTAACGAAATCTATGTATTTTCACTCTCTAATGTGTATCATGCATACTATCATTCAACACACACCATATGTCCCATGAAAATGGTTGATTTTGAACCTTATTTATAGAGTACAAGGGGTTGCATCTATCCAAACAAAGAGTCATGTCCATTGGCGAAGGGTTGCATCTCTTCAGTGTGATTGGATGCAAAGATTCATCCTCATCCATAATGGAAAGGAACCTTTTCGTGATTGGATCACTTCCAAAAGGTGTCTTTTCATCTAACAGTTGATGGCGGTTGATTGTTCTTATCCGGATATTAGTAGTTGAGAAGAGTTGACCAATAACCATCACAAGTCGGGAGCGCGATATATGTGTCTTGATCATGACTATTGGTTGGAAACTTTCTACTTGCGAAGAGTAACAAGTCGTGACCGCGAATGGGTGTCACGATCGTAAAATGTGTTTTTCTTCATATTTCTTCTTTACAACTTTGCCTATCTCTGACAGCTTCAATCCTGAGCCATTTCCTTATGTTCCACACATCTTTTTGCACCTTTTTAATTCTTTTTACATAGAATTCCATCTTTGATCATCTCACTCCCAAGATTCACCTAGTTTCTGCATTTGCATCCAAAACAACTACATACCATGTCAAATCTTTTATATGAAGTATATAATGACTCTAAACCATATCATTTTATGATTGAAAATATCATGATAATAAGTGCATTTATACTATTATCACCATCCTCATCCATCATGACTACAACATGAGTAATCGCCCATCAATGGCAAAGCCAACGGACCCTGTCATCGAAAAGCTGACTAAAAACCTTGACCCGACCATCTGGGAACATCCCTCAATGGTCAAGCATCACTTTTTGTAAGGAAAGCTTCTCCAACAGCCATACCTGAAATAAACCTAGTCAGTATTACGAAAAATAAGGAGATTTGATCAACCGTCAGGATTGGCTTACCTCTAGAAGAGTGAAGTGGACACCGACTAGGTCAAGCTGGGAAGCACCGGCATCCATGCCAATAAGACTCTCTTCTAGTGCTAATGCATATAAAGAATCTCCCTGAAAAAGGGGATAAAAAATGGATAGTAGCCAGAATGGGGTAACAGGATCAACTTCGCAAACAAACTCGAACATCAGTAGTAGAGCCACCATGTAAGGCCAAGTGATGTGAGTCTTCTGAGCACTGACACACCACTATAGCGAAGACTTAACGTGAAACCCTCCAAGAGATAGTGGGTGAGAAATGAAAGATGCCACAGAGTCTAAATTCCACAAACCCCAAAGAGTATCTTCAGCACCGAAGTGATAAGATGGGACCGCTAGAGGAAACACCCGAGGACATGGAATCCCAAGGATAGCATGGTACTCCTCAATCAGTGGACATAGCTCTTAATGGGTGAAATGGAAGACATGGGTGGTCGGATCCCAAAATGAAAGCGCGGCTCTAACTAAAGCCATATTTACGAGGCGGAACACGAGATAACGGAGCCCCCATAAGCCGAATCTCTATAGTTTCTTCTAGTCTAGGTTCTTCAATGTGCGAAAGAAAGCTCGCAGTTGTTGGTTGTGGGTCATCTTTTGAAGAAAAGCCAAGAAAGAATAAAATTTGAAAACTGGAGTACAATGTCGTTAACGACTTGAGCAATGTCTTTAACGATATGGCCAATATTGTTAACAATATTGCAATGTCGTTAACGATATGGCTTCTCCAACAAGTTATCTATATCTATTAGCAAACTGGATTTTCTCATGTGGTTAATGATATGATGGTTACAGCGATAAATTGGAGGCACCATTTTGATAAAAAGTTAGTTTACGCGTTTAATTTTAGACTGGGAGGTTTACCGGTGCTTTGCTGGAAACAAAAATCATCATATTAAGCAAAATCAACATCACAATTTCGTTGGAGCAAAACAAAATTCAACTGATCATCCAAATTCAACAAAAATATTCAGAGAAAGCAAGAAATTTGCAAAAGGCGTCAACAACACCAACTATTGTAAATTTGTTCCAAAATGAATCCAAGAAGAAAAAAAAGAAATATAAATTAATGACGAGGCCTCATCATCGTCATCATCATTGGTATCATCTATATGACTATTAGCCTCCACATCTCAACTACCAAATCCTCCCTGTTGCATGCTAGAGCAGGATGGAGTTCCTCGATGCATCCTAGATAGGCTTCCCCCGGATGCAGTCGGGCGAGCAGACCTCCGAGCCTAAATTAGCTGCCTCTCTAAGTCCTCAATCCTCAAATCCCAAGTCCTCAAGTAACCCTGGAGATTTTGGACCTCAGCCTGAGCCCGCAAATGGTTTTAATGCTCTAGAGAAATCAACGCTTATAGTAGGAAATATGCATCATGATATAGACATTCATGAAAAAGTCAATATATGATGAACAAGCATACACATCATCACACATTTACGTGTTCGCAAGATTTTAGCTATACTCGTTCCGAAAGACTTATCCCTAGCAACGATGCCAAAAACTTTTTCACCACTTTTCTACTGATATTATAAAAGTTCTAAATATGAACAGGTGTTGTCAGTACCGCATATCAAATAGAAAAATGATGATAACTGCAAGTATATAGTTGTGATGTAGTTTTAAAAGATATCGATCCCACAAGGAAGGAATTCGGTTCTAAGGACCAACTAGAGTTACGGAACAAAAGAAATAAGATAAATTATAGGGTTTGGATGGTAGACTGATGAATAGACAGATGCATGAACAGATTATAGAAGATGTAAACTACATAGATATTCCCTACGAATAAGTATAGTAGAGAAAAACATGCAAAATCATCAAGAATATTTCATACACTAGATTACTTTAACAAACACGATTCTAGACGCCCAAATATTCAATAATTCACCGTAGAGCAACACATGAAATGACTTTTCTAAATCTAGGGTAAACGAATTATGACACTTATAAAAGCTTGGATAACAATATTACTATACTTAGTACAGGTCACTCTCACATAGCCATATTTAGCAAGTTACCACTCCAAAAATGTTGGCTCACTAAAAAGCGTTATTATCACAGATCCAGTGATTATACACAATCTTGTTAACCCCAAAACTACTCTTAAAGTTAACTCGAAATATAACTTCATTAATATAAATGATGTAAGATGAAATACTCGTTATGACACATAGACATATCATAAATTTCGAAATAGAAAGTATAAGTAGAAAACAAAGTAAAGTTGTAAGGTATGCAAGTGAAAGCTAAAATTGATCAAACCGTATCCACTCTTTAATGGGAGTCATCAATTCTTGCAATTCCTACGTCTTCTTTGAATTCGATCTCGACTTGTACAAAACCTCCGCTAGGATGCTATTCTTTGTGAATATCGAATAAATGAATGTTGAAGAACAGAAACTTTTATTGATAAGTACTTTGTAATTACACTCATACAACAATTGCTCGAATTTGTGGAGAAATCTAGTGATCGAAATAAAAATAGAATCACTTATACATTTTTCTCACTAATACTTTGAATGTAATGAAATCTATACAATTTTCACTCTCTATCTATGCATAAATGCATTCTTCATATGCATCAACCATATCACACCATCCACGACATTGGTTGGTTTGGGACTCTATTTATAAAGTACGAAGGGTTACATCTATCCAAACGAAGAGTCATGTCCATTGGCGAAGGGTTGCATCACTTCAATGTGATTGGATGCAAGGTTTCATCCTCATCTTCAATGGAAAGGCACCTTTTCGTGATTGGATTGCTTCCAAAAGGTGTCTTTTCATCTAATAGTTGATGGCGGTTGATCGTTCTTATCCGGAGGTTGAAATTGAGAAGAGTTGACCAAAAACCATCACAAGTCACGAGCGTAATATACATGTCGTGATCGTGAACAATAGTTTGTGACTTTCTGTTTGTGAAGGATGACAAGTCATGACCGCGAATGGGTGTCACGATTGTGACATGTGTTTTTCTTCATGATTTTTCTTTGCAACTTTGCCAATCTTTGACAACTTCGATCCTAAGCCAATTCTTTCTGTTCCACGCATCTTTTTGCACCTTTTTCACTCTTTTTACATAGAATTCCATCTTTGATCATTTTACTCCCAAGATTCACCTATTTTCTGCACTTGCATAAAAAATAACTACATACCATGTGAAATCTTTTATATGAAGTATAAGATGACTTTAAACCATATCATTTTATAAGTAAAAATATCATGATAATAAGTGTAATTATACACTTAACAACACGACATGGAAGCATAAATATCATATCTTTTTATTTGTGAAAAATTAAACAGGAATACCTTAGTTGTTCCATTTTGCATGAAAATCAAATCGTGAGTAGACAAGTAGTAATGGGCGAGCATCTCAGCGTAAGTACGGGGGACCTGCTATAATAGAATAAAAATCAAGTCGGGAACTATGAGTATTTAAAGCAAGTTTTGAAAGGACAATGGAGAAGAGCCTTACGTGAGTAGTGTCTTGGGGACCAAAGGACAGGGTATACAGACTCGGGGGAAACATGTGAGTCTATTACTCCCCCACCCTCGCCATCAACGAGAAGGCCATCTCTAGGGGGGTTGATAAGTGTATAATTACAGTTATTATCATATTAATTTTATACACTAAACACTATAGTTTAAGTCATTTTTATACTTCATATAAAAGATTTCACGTGGTATGTAGTTGTTTTTTATGCAAATGCAGATACTAGGTAAATCTTGGGAGTAAAATGATCTAAA
>CATIWQ010486313.1:0-11501 GCA_949673415.1 Euphorbia schlechtendalii | reverse complement strand
TGAGGAGGTTTCCACTAAAATTGGTATTAGCATACATTTGTATTGGTCGGTGGTTAATTAGTCCAAATCCCTATGAAAAAATATGTCACATTGATATTGATATTCATAATAAAGGCAAAGGAAGCCAACCCCATATGATTCCTCCATTATTGTCCTTAAAATCCAAAACACAAGATACTATTAACACCCATCCCACCCACTTCCCAACTAAGCAACACTTCATTTTGCCATTACTAAAATCTTTATATAAATAACCCAATCTGACCCCATTTCAAACTCACCCAAGTGGAAAAAGATGGCATTTTTCCAAAAAAGTTTGGGTCTTTTGTCACTCTTTTGTATAGCAATGTTGTCAATGGCATTAGGAGTTAGTTCACATAGTAGAAGCCATATGCAATATTCGCCTCCTAATGTTACTCGCTTAACCGATCTTTTTCATCCTATCAAAGTTTCCCAAGCATTTTCAACCTTTTTTGGACCCTCTAATGTCAAGTTGCTCAACAATGCCTCTTCTGCTACTCTTTCTCTCGATAAATCCTCCGGTTCGTTACCACATTTTTGTAACATGCGAGTTTTGATTTGATTTCGGGTTTTTTTTCGTAACGTGCGAGTAATGATTTGATTTCGGGGTTTTTTTATTTGTAGGTTCTGGATTGGCTTCAAAGAGCAGATACTATTATGGATTTTTCAGTGCTGCAATTAAGTTGCCAGCCGGCTTATCTTCTGGAGTTGTTGTTGCCTTCTATGTAGGATTTTTGGGTTTTCGGTTTTAACGCATTGAGCTTTCGATTTGACATTAATGAAGTCTTTTTTTTTGTGATTGCAGATGTCAAATTGGGATACAAACCCACACAATCATGATGAAATAGACATAGAATTGCTTGGACATGAGAAGAGAAATGATTGGGTGATTCAAACAAATGTTTATGCAAATGGAAGTGTAAGAATTGGTAGAGAAGAGAAATTCTATCTCTGGTTTGACCCAACACAAAACCATCATTATTACAGCATCTTATGGAACACTCATCACATTGTGTAAGAATACTTAAATGTTAAATCAAACTCCCTTTTTCTCCTCTTTACTTTTTTTCAAAAATCCTAGTTTTTTTTGGTTTTTTACAACAATGCTAGATATGTCTCTTTACTTTATGTCACGGATTTGAGGTTGCCTACAATTCACACTAGACCTGTTTATGGATTGGGTGGTTCAGTTTGAGTCAACCAATCGAGATTTCATCTAAAAATGTTTATCTCAAGTCTTGTCCAACTTGCCTAATTTGTTGGGCCTGGAATGGACTAGACTCGGTTTGAGTTTGAGCTGTTATAATAGCACACTAAAAAATATATTCTTAGATTTTGAATAGTACTATCTTCGTTTTTTAGTAATCTTCTTACACATTTCACATTTTTTCATAAAACAATTAATAAGAGTATACAAGTACTAGTTGACACCTAATGTCTTAAGAACTGTGCATTTAATACTATGGAAATAACAAGAATAAATAAGGGTATACATGGAAAAAAAATGAAAATGTATCATGAAATTTTGAAATGGATTACTATCTTGAATTTTCATATTTTGGTCTATTAAAAAAACAGAGGGAGTGACATTTGCATTTCTAAATATCTTTCTGAGTTGCCCCATAAACTATTTTTGGTGTCCTTTTCTGTTTCCGTGTTACATAGCTCTCGATGAAATGCAGGTTTCTAGTGGACAACATTCCAGTGAGGGAATTCAAGCAAAACCCAAACACATACCCAACAAAACCAATGTCAGTGTATGCAACAATATGGGATGGATCACAATGGGCAACAAATGGAGGAAAGTACCCTGTTAATTACAAGTACTCTCCATTTGTTGTTTCATTTTCGGACATTCAAATGACAGGATGTACTTCTTCTTCTTCATCATCAACTACAACTAGCTCATCATGTTCTATGTCTGGTTCGGGCCCTTCGAGCATTGACCTAGTTGAAGGCCAAGGATTTGCCGCTCTCTCGAAAGATCAAAGTGCAGCCATGGATTGGGCTAGGCGGAAACTCATGTTCTATTCTTACTGTAAAGATACTTCCAGGTTTAAAATCATGCCCCCTGAGTGCCACTAATCACGTGTAATTATTGTTATTTTATCGTGTTATAGATTGACTCGTCAATCCGTTTGTAACTCATTTATTTGGAGTTTGAACATAAATGTAATACATATAGGAGTGTTTTTTATAAAAAAGGTTGCGACACATCAACGTAATTTCGTACAAATTTTCCCAGAAATGTGCAAGGTTAAGTATGTATTGATACTGATGAATTGGTACCCTTAATGTTTCGTTATTATATGTAGTTTACTATATATATGAGTGGAGGAATTAAATAACATAAAATTCTGAAGAGTACAGTAAGCACATTCGGGAGACCGTGACAGAAGCTAGATTTGTATATTATAATGGTTGAAGTTGGAAATGGGAGATCTTAATTTAAAAATTAAATTTTATATGATTTGTCAGGTAATTATTTTAAAAAAGTTGGCTTGCCTACTTTAGTTTGAAGAAACAAGTAAACCAAGTTTGACATGAATTCTAAAGCCACAAGCTTGTTCAACAGCCGCATTGTTTTTTATAAAACATCGTAAAAGTGACAAAATCCGTCGCATTTTTATTAATCAACATCTAAATTGTTATGTCAAAATATTGAGAATAACTTTTTTGGATGGTGTATTGAATAGAAGAAATGTGTTTATCCAATATGAAAACTACATGTTTCAATTTACAAAGTCTTTATCCATATAAAACTTTTTTTATTAAATTGCTAAAATATAGCATGGAAAGATTCTGAAATTAAACAAGCATTTATAATAATACAGCTGTGCCTGAAATATATAGATAGGCATGGGCTGGACTACATATTGTATTATTACACATTCATTAATAATTCAACTATTTTTCCAAACCGTAATAAATTGATTTGTATGACTTTCGATTGTAATATGAACGTTTTAAAGTAAAACACTCTGGTTTTCCCTATGCATGAATCCAGGTAAGTGATCATGATCTTCCAGTATTTTGATTAAATACGCTAGTACATCCCGTGTTTCGAAAAATTACTTATACCTCATTGTGTTTTGTTTTTGTAATACTGTAATCTCTTTGTGTTTTGTATTACAAATTTTCGTATTGAATTTCTTAACATAATACACGTTTAGGAACAAAAATTAATCTTATATATCATATCTTAAAATGTTAGGGATTAAAATGACATTAAAAAAATCTTTTATTGTTATTTTATCATGTGCAATCATACATTTAAAATTATAAAATAGTTTTTTTAATTGTAAAAAAAATAATTTCTACAATTACATACCTCATATTATTAATAAAATAAAAGTATATATGCCAACAAACACTTATTATGATAACAAATTTGATTGTAAAAACATATAAAATAAAATGCAAGAAGATTGTAGTATGATAAAAATGAAATAAATAATTTCAAATCATAAAAGATATTATTAGATATTTGATCAGAATGTATGTTATAATTTAATCCTCCTTCATTGGACCCAAAAATCCTCCAACTATTCGAGGAGAGAGAGGGCATGTAGAACTAGTATCAAACCGACCAACAGTAATTCACTTATATAGAACCCTCTCTTTATCTACCTATTTTCTGCATTAAGTACTAGAATTTTTATCCATTATAAGTTATGAATCTCTATGTTAACTTTCCCAAAAGGTAGAAATATATGTGATACGGTGGAAAATAAGATGTTTAAAAAAATGTGTATCAAATCTTAATATTTCAAAATGAATTAATAGATAAAATTTATTCACGTAATACATATAAGTTATTTTTCAACTTAGAATTCAAATCCTCCCATATTACTAATCCTACGATAAATTAATATTGTCTAGTAAATTATATCAGGAATATTTTATAGAGCAAACATAAAGATATTTATTGTCCCCGATATTGATGTCTCACACACAACATGTGTAAACGATTGAATGTAGCACATAGTTTGATGCACCAATGTTACGGACAATGTTTTTCCCCCTAACTTGCCAAGTCATGTATACATTATGAATAGGATATTCAAACAATTTAGTTGTCACTGCTTGTCGTTGCAATTACATATAGTTATCATTAACCATGTGTTGTTGTCTATAATTGTTGGTAACATCTGATCCGCTCATGATCAGATCAATCAAATCAAAGGTTCGTATCGAATTTAGTTAAATGAAATACGTAATTGTAAAATAAATGAAGTTGATAATTAAATAGTACATATTTTCCCCGTAAACCTTAATTCGCAATTTTAACCTTTATTTAATGTGAGGGATCAAAATTTGAATGATGAAAAAATAAATATTTCTCATTTTTTTTCAGCTTCTCTTACTATTCTTATTCTTCATCGAATCTTCACCAATTTTTTTATCGAAGTCGTGATTGATATATAGTTTTATGTTCGAGTATAATTCAATCTTCCACTTTACTTTAAACAAAAGCAGTGCAAGTAAACATTAGCAATATTAATACTCCACCAAATAATCAAAAAGTATTCGTTAAAATCTTTTGGGACAACCTAAATAATAGTTTTTGAATTGATCAAGGGAAGTAAATGTATGCACAAGAGCATTTTAGTTTTACTTTTTCTTTTTGTAATATAAATTGCCAATCTTTGACCCAACTCGTCATGCGTTTGATCTTTGTTTTCATATCCTTGGTGTGACACGGCGGGAATATATTATATTCCATACTTTATTCTTTTTTAAAAGCTCTTTCTTTTATGTTTATTCTTTTTACATGGGAAAACAAATGAATAATATATTATATTTAAAGTTATTTTCTTTTCATGTTGGCAATGCATAGTTAGCCCTTGGTTGGAAGTGGGCAATTTCGTTACAATACATCTTCAATTTTGAAAAGTTTTTGCCAATCTCTTCGATAAAAGTGAATTCATGAACCTTCAGTGTTATATGTTATATTTTGATTCGTTTTACTTTTAAAATACATCAATTATTTTATTTTTCTCTTTTCGATTAAAATATGACACATGACATTAAAGGGAATCAAGAGCGCGATTTTACCAAATTTAGGGATGGTGGAGAGTTTTATAAGTTAAGGATAACATATAGTAAAAATTACCAAATTCGGGGGACTAACTATGCATCTAGCCTTTATGTTAAATGTTTTCTTCGACAGAAAAATCCTTGTCCTATCAAGTCATAAATATAACAAATATGAAAAGCTCTTTCAGAACAATATTTATATGTAAAACAAATAGATTAGTTTGTAGTTAATCGCATAATAAATTATTAGTTAGCATGTTTTTTAACTTATTGTTTTCATCTACCATAAAAAATTTCATATTGTTCTGTTTGTATTGTATATTTACACTGGAGGTAATAATAGTATTGCAGGACTAATCAATACAGTATTTTAGTTTGTTAATATATACTCAATATAAGGTTTTTCATGGCACCATGTTTCTTTTGTAAGATGCATGCTATTTTGTTAAACGAGTGAAATAATTATTAAGAAACTATTGCATCCCAAAGTCATTTATTTTTTGTAACATCCCAAGGTGGGTAACGGCTTTTTGAGAGCCTTAATTGTGACTTGATAAAAGTTCACTCGTGAGCTTTCAGTGTTACGTGTTATATTTTGATTTGTTTTATTTTTTAAATATATCAATGTTTTACCATATGACAATTTTTAAAAGGTAACACATGACACTAAAAGGGATCAAGAGTGCACTTTTATTAAGTTGAGGGTAATATATAGTAAAAATTATCAAGTTTAGAGACTAATTATGCATTTTTAAATTTTAAATGTTTTGGTTGAGTGAAAAATCATGGCCTATCGAATCATAAATATAAAAAATATGAAAAAAATAGGCCTGATGCATCTAAAACCCCCTCAACTTGTCCCTACACTCCATATTCCCCCTTGAACTTTGAAGTGTTCTTAATGCCCCCCCTGAACTTGTCTAAACGTTCTCAATTTCCCTCTGAACTTGTCTAAACGTTCTCAATACCCCCTGAACTTTTCTAAACGTTCTCAATTTCCCCTTGAACTTTGAAATGTTCTCAATGCCCCTTGAACTTGTCTAAACGTTCTCCAACACCCCTTCAATCCAATGTTGTAAGTTGCATTAGTGGACCAACAAATATGAGCGCGTTAATGAAAAAAATTATTTAAAAAAATTAAAAAAGAAATAGATATCCCAATGTTAATATTCTAACGTTACAAAAGTCCAAATCCCTAAATCGTTCTTCAGATAGAGGGGGTGATGGAGTGCAGTTTAGACAAGTTCAGGGGGAAATTGAAACGTTTAGACAAGTTCAGGGGGGTATTGAGAACATTTCAAAGTTCAGGGGGAAATTGAGAACGTTTAGACAAGTTCAGGGGGGCATTGAGAACGTTTAGACAAATTCAGGGCGGCATTGAGAACTCTTCAAAGTTCCGGGGAGAATATGAAGCTTAGAGACAAGTTGAGGGGGTTCAAGATATATTAGGCAAAAAAAATTCAGAATAATTTATATGTAAAACAAATAGATTAATATGTAGTTAACTACATAATATACAACTAGTTAGCATGTTTTTATAACTTATTTTTCATCTGGTTGTGTTTAGTACTGTGTTGTATATTTACACTAGAGTAATTTAAATACATATATAACCTTAATAATAGCATTGCAGGACTAATTATTATTTCGGTTTGTTAATATATGGTTTTTTATGGTAAACTAAATTTGATACATTTCACCATTTATCACCCTTAACTTTAATAGTCTCTACCAATTTCCTAAACTTGAGAAAAGTGTATTCGTAAACCCTCTCGGTATCACCACGCATCATATTGTGATTGGTTTGACTTTTAAAAAATGTTAAATTTTTATTTTTTGACAAATTCATTTTTACTAAGTTTAGGGAGTTGAAAAAAACTTTTCAAAATCGAAATTATATTTAAAAAAGCTAATCATGTACTCCCTCCGTCTACTAAATATTATCGTTTTAACTAATTCACAGTTTTTAAGATAACAACTAACCGAATGAGATGATTTACTAGTTTACCCTTTCATAAATGTCCTATTCAATTTTCAAGATTTTATTAATATGTTCAATAAAAATAATTTGACCTATAGTCTTCTCTTGTTATTGAATATTAGAATATAATTATATTGAAAGTTGAACAAATTAATAGGGATAGAAATGAGAAACTTGGAGAAAAAATATCTTGAAAATACAAAAAATTAATAAAAAAGAAATAATAAAATATATCTAAAATGATAATATTTAGTAGACGTACGGAATACTAAACTTATTTCCTTCGTAAAGTACATGCTAATAATTTGTAAAAAGTAAAACGAATGAAATAAACATTAAGAAATTATTAAAGAGAAAAACCTTGGCATCCCAAAGTCATTTTTTTGATAACATCCCAAAGTTGCTAACCCTAATTGAGAGCCCTATCATTGTGTAATCCTACTTCTCTCTCTCTCTCTCTCCCCTACAAACTAATCACCGCTTTCTCTCCCTCTCTCAGTTCTTCTCTTTCGAACAAACAAACCCATTATTGCACAGTACCAAAAGATCGCGACTTTATTAAGCAGATTCCTTGTGCGTTCTTCTCCGTCTCTAATTTCTTCTCTTTCCACAAAGCGATATACTCGGAGAGATAACATTTCCATGGCTGAAGACGGAGTTGTTAATGTTCCAAATGATTTGCCTGTGAAAAGGCCTAGAGAAGATGAAGAAAATGGTGTCTCTGAAACTGATAAGGGTATTAGTAATTGTGGTATTTCCACTATTATGCCTGGTTGGTTCTCTGAGACTAGCCCAATGTGGCCTGGTATGCCCTTTTCCCCCAATTTTACTTGTTTGAATCTGTAGCTTTTGATTTGTTTTGTTCTCTAATGCTTGGACTGTATGGCTTGTCAGTGAGTTTTTTTGTTTGTTGCTTATGTTGATTGCTGTGGTGATACCAATGGCGTTGTTTTAGATAGTGTTGTTCTGTTTTGTTTGCTCATTAGTTTTGGTTTGAATTTAGCTGCTATAAAGCTGGGTTTTTTAGAGCTATTGATGCCATTTCTAGTATATGGCACTGTGATTGGGAGTCCTGGTGGTGGTTTGTTAAAAATGCTATATTTAAACACCAGCTTGTTATAAAAAAATTTGAAATTTGATTTTGGGATATCTGAAAAAAGTACTTTTCAGCTGGCCTTTACCTTTAATATTTTTCTTCTAAATAATGGATTTTGTTTTTTTATCTACTTTCCTCCATGAATTTTTGAATGTTGGAATCAGTGGTCCTTTAAGTCACACATTCTCTCTGTTAGTGGAGTAGTTAGATTAAGTTTTGTGTTTTGATGTGATTGCTGATTGTTCTCTGTACTTATTCAGAACTAAATCATGTAAATTTTACCTGATAAATATAACACTATGTATGCCGTTTGTCTTTCTGACTCCTTTCTTTTAAGGAACCTTGTTCTTTTGTTATGTGATCACATTGTTTTATTCATGACATAGCTAAAGTACAGGGCTCCCTTCAATCCAATTTATGTAGCTCTTAAAAGAAGTTAAAAAATTATTTTTTTTAAAAAAAAGGGGCATTTAGGACGGTTCTCTCAAAAGAACCGTCCCTATTGCCTCAACATTCCGGACGGTTCTCTTAAGAGAACCGTTCATATTGCTCTAAATCGGAGCAAAACATTTTTTAAATAGCATTCCGGACGGTTCCTTTAAAAGAACCGTCCGCAATGCTCCTTATTCCGACGGTTTAAAACCGTCCGCATTAATGCTTATCAATCGCGTCGCAGCTTGTGCGGACGGTTCAAAACCGTCCGGAAAAGCCAAAAAAAACCGTCCCCAAAAACCATTTCTGCACTAGTGTTACTTTGTAAATTATTTTTGTTAAAATTTTTTAAAATATTTTTTTAACAACGAATGGAATTGTTCTAATTCGTTTCTTTATTCTTTTCTGATTTAGTTTTCAACTTGATTCTTTAGCCTAAATACTTCCCAAACACCAATCCAATTTTAGTTACAATTTGTTCTTTGGTCAGTTTGGCTGTACTTTTTCAAACTACTTTTCTGAAAAGCTTCATTTTCAAGCTTTTCCTATAAGCAACGGAGTTGATTTTGAAAAAAATAAGTCAGACAGTTCGTAATTAAATAGTATGAAAGACAAAAATGTGTTGTTCAAAACTAGAATATGTAGTTCTATAAAAAATTTGTGAGAGCAACTTATTGGGATAGTAGCTTAAAAAGCAATACCAAACAGACCCTAAACTATTCCGGAAAAACAACAAACAAACATAGATAAAGTGGATTCAAAACAAAAAGGTATAAATCAAATCTAAGACTTTTCTATTCTTCTTAAAACATTTTTTTATTATTCATGCCTTTTATTTTAAGAGTGTTAGAACCAAAATAAGTTAAAAATTGGATGTTTTGAATCAGGACTAAGCTAAAAAGAGGTTGTGTGTTACTTCCAGGTAAGTCCTATAAACCTCGTTTTTTTGCTTTTCAGTTTGTATATGTGTTAAAAACCCCTTAGAATTGAAATTTGGACTAATAACGAACTTAAACCGAAAAAATTGCAATATGTACACTTGTTTGATGCTATGTAATTTTTTTTATCACAGTACCATGATCAACAGTGTCGGTACCAAGACAAATGATCATAGTGTCGTGATCTTGTTCTGAACATAATGCTCATTTTATTTTTGTTGCTCATTTAACATTTGTTTTGCAGCTTTTCCTGAACCAATTTCGGTTCCTACTCACTATAAATCCCTTACATGATTTTTGGGTAAATTGTATTATTGAAAGTTACTTTTTTTTCCATGTGGCATTTGCTAGAGTAGATTAAAATAAGATCATTTTTCTCATCAATTTTTCTTTAAATGAATGATAGGTAATATGAATGTATTATGTTAAGAATATTGGTTAAACATTTTTGTTTGTAATTTGAATTGGATTAAATAATGAATAAATAAATTTTTCTGAATATGAATATCTATCTTAGGGTATAAAATTGTTATTGGAAACGATGCTAAATCAAAATTTTCCTAGAAAAGCTAATTCAGGTGACGATTCTTTATTATAATTTTGAAATTCCTGTTCCTAAATCTTTTAAATTAATGACCCTAAGTAGCTTTTCCATATTTGAAATCGAGTTTAATGAAAAGAAATTCTTGGCATGTCCACAATAGTAATCATGTCCCCAAAAGTAGCGATTGACCCGAAAAGGAAAATATGTATCGATTAACCCGAATAAGGAAAGTGATCTCGCCTCTAGATCACCTGAAAATTCACTCACTCACAACTTGCAAAAAGTGCATCACTTTTCCCCTCAATGCCATATCTAAGCTTCTCATTGGTTTGACATTTCAAAATGTAATTTTCTTGATTTTTCTTTAACCAATTAGGTTTCGACATGTGGTATTGAGGGGGATAAATTCATGCTTTTTTCGCAAGTTCGGGAAATTATATGGAACTTTTGAAAGTTCCAGAGGGAAAATGAAGTTTAGGTAAAAGTTCAAGGGGTTTCAGATGTATTCAGCCTAATACAAAGCCAATTGGCTTATGTTGAAGGCTATATCTACATCATTTATATATGACTCGTTATATTTATTTAAATTCGAACTTCAATCTAAATTTTTGTCTGCTAAGCTACAATTTAAATAATAAATAATTTAATTTGAAATTTAGGTCGTATGTATCAGTTTTCACTTGGATATGACCTCATTGTCGAATGTTATCCTCAACTTTTAATATTTTTTATTGTAACTTTGAACTTGACAAAAATTACCTGTTTATTCCTGAATTTATTTGTAATATCCTATTAGTTCCCTTAACTTGGATAAATCATACTAATAATTAATTACATTCATCTTCCATGACACATAACATAACAAAAGTTGTAACATCAATACATCATCAATTTAAGGGATAAATTTGTGCAGTTTGACGAAGTTAACAGTAGAAAATATATGAATTTTTGTTCGTGAGTTTTTGGCTATACTCGTTCTGAAAGACTTATCCCCGTCAATGGCGCCAAAAATTTGTTCGCCATTTTTCCACTTGATAATAATAAATAAAATCTTATCACGAGTCTTTTGGCTAAGAACCAAAGGGATTTGAAAATCTGGGCAACATTGCCCAAAAACTTGATGAAAGGTGTTGTCAGCACCGATTATCAAATAGAAAAATGATGATAACTGTAAGTATACAGTTGTGATGTAGTTTTAAAAGATATCAATCCCACGGGGAAGGTCTAGTTCAAAAATCGAAAAGAAAACGATGCGAAGGTTTTTTAAAATAATTTTTGAAGATAGATTTGGTGAAAGTTGAAAAGATATGCAAATAAGTATGCCTTTCCTAAAAACTAGTTTGGAAAGATGAGAATGCAAAGACTCAAAGACAAGACAATGCACATATATGACTTTCAACAATACGGTTCTACACTCTCTAAGATTCAATTATGCGGCACATAAAGTTA